>JACXGJ010001928.1:0-73983 GCA_016801105.1 Esox niger
GAAACCATCAAACCTGAATGAATTAGAGGTGTTTTGTAGAGAGGAATGGTCCAAAATACCTCCAACCAGAATCCAGACCCTCATAGGAAGCTATAGGAAGCGTTTAGAAGCTGTTATTTCTGCAAAAGGGGGATCTACAAAATATTGAGTTATTTTTTTGATTGTAGTGCCCAAATTTATGCACATGCCTAATTTTGTTTGAACAATCATTGCACACTTCCTGTAAATGGTATAAACTTTGTTTCACTTCTCAAATATCACTGTGTTTGTCTCCTATATGATATATTTAACTGATTTTTTTCATCCTAAGAACCAACGATTTATGAAGGAAAATCATGGACATTAACAAGGTTGCCCAAACTTTTGCAGACCACTGTAATTAACTCAATAGTTCTTAGTTCATTCACTCAGTACTGTATTTGTTTTCATTGCACATCGAGAAATTCCAGTTATAACATACACTATACTTAATGCTTGCAAATATCCTGCCCTTTTCTATTAGCACTTCTGGTTAGACGCTAACTGCATTTCAGTGTACTGTACTCATACTGTTCAATGACAATGAAGTTGAATCTAATCATCAGCCACACCCATTGCTCCTTAGTTGCAGGAAATAAAGCACATGAAATCTCCATGGACAAACATTAGTAATACAATGAGTCGTACTGAAGCGTTCAGTGACATTGAACATAGTACTGTCATAGGATGCCACCTTTGCCAAAACTCAGTTTGTGACATTTCTGCCCTAATAGACCTGCCCCAGTCAACTGTAAGTGCTATAATTCTGAAGTGGAAGCATCTAGGAGCAACAACAGCCCAGTCGCTAAGTGGTAGACCATGGTCTGATGGACGAATCTGGGTGTGGCGGATGCCAGGAAAACACTATGTACCAGAGTGCATAGTGCCAACTGTATGTTTTGGTGGAGGGATAATGTCTGTGGCCTTGTTTCTGGGTTTGGGCAAGGTCCCTTAGTTCCAGTGAAGGGTCATTTTAATGCTACAGGATATAAAGATATTTTAGAAAATTGGGTGCTTCCAACTTTGTGGCATCAGTTTGGGGAAGGCCCTTTCGCTCTGAGGCTGTGGAACGTCCTCCCTGACTACCTGAGGGCTCCTTAGACTACAGATGCTTTTAAAAGAGACCTAAAAACCTTTTTAAAAAGCCTTTTATTTTATTTTGATTTTTTTGTATCTTTTTATGTCCTGCAGCACACTTTGATTGATAAAATGTAAAGTGCAATACAAATTCAATTCATTATTATTATTATTAGAGCTTCTGATCCAACATCACTGCCTGACCTCACAAATCGGCACAAATTCCCACAGAGAAGCACCAAAATACTTTGAGAAGCATTCCCAGAAAAGTGGCAGCTGTTTAAGCTGCAAAGGGGGGGCACATTCATATTAATGTCCATGATATTGGAATTACGTGTCCAAAAAGCTCATACTTCTGTGATGGGTAGGCATCTACATACTTCTGGACATTTAGTATACGTTTTTAAAGACTTTTGTTCATTAAAAATTTGATTAATATTTAAGTGCAGGAGAGTTGTATGTTTTGTGTAGGACACTGAAACCACATGTTGAGCCATACAGAGTAAGAGTATCTGTAACTGTATCAGATTAAGACAATGCTTGAAGCACTAGAAATAGAAAATAATTATATCAGTGTTGGACTGGTCATTATTTGGCTTATGTGACAATGTCTAGATCTGAAACTGGGCCTTTAAACCATGCACCATCTGAGCATGTTCTCAATTTGTTTGATTACCAACCGTAACACCATTTCTTTGGAGTGGCGTACGAGAAATCAATTGCTACTTGCTTTCATTCGCAATAATCAAATGTGTTGCCTCGTCCAGCATTCTGATTTGCTCCCAAGATCATTTAAAGCACCTTCTTTTCTGACAAACACATAATGACTTGTCAAGACAAACATCAATACCATGTCAATCTTTCCAGGTGTCAAGCCTTCGACCGTGAGCCACTTCGGACGATTAAAATCATCTGTGTTCTGATAATGCCTATTCATTAGTCACCAAGGGCGAGACAGAAACGTGGACGGACTACTTGATGATGAAGCTCGGTTGCAGTGTCCTAATGAACACCATAGGTTTCTACCAGGGGAACAGTAACATAGGGCTTTGTTTTCCTGCCTGTTTGCTAATGCTGTGTGTATTGATGCAGTGGGGGCCGCTGTCGTATCTGAAGGCCTGGCGGACCTCCTCGGGACACTCATACTTTGCCCACTCCTCTGGACTGGAGGGCAACACGACGTCCTCAGTTTTCTGGGGCTTGGGCTTCTCAATAGGGGGTGGCTGTTAAAAACAAAGGACGACCAACATTAATTATTGATGTCCATTTATTATTGCTTTCAACTGGCAAAAATGTCACAGGTTAAGTCCACAAATACCATAAAATGTCAAGACTGTACACTTAAAACAAAACATTATACTAATCCTTATTTCTCCTAGAGGCAACAAGGGCCTACAATGAGAAAAAGAGAAATAACAGCCATCCACTTCAGAAGTCTGTCTTGGTGGATCAGGTCTACCTCTTTGGACTTTTTGCCTTTGTCTTTCTCCTTATCTTTGTCTTTCTTGGCTGTAGCAGGCTGAGAAGTCGGGACTGGAAGATCTGGTGTCATCTCCCTGATGACGTCATGTGCTGTTGCCATGGACACCTGCAAAGAGAGTGGTTTGTCATCACATATTATTTGTTATATGTAAGTAAAAACATATTAAACTGGGAATGAGTTAATGATGTAAGAGGGGCTTTATAAAATACATTTGATTGAATTTGATTTGATTGACATAAGTGACTTATAATACTGTACATACATCAGTTGATTTGAAAGGCTATTAAACTGGACATTTGTATCAGACCTCAATCCCAAGCTGCTTTCTGATAAATGCACCTACTGAATTTGTCAAATCTAAAGAATACAATTTGTGTCAATGTATGTAATGTACTTAGATGTTTTATTCCCTTCTAAATTGTTCTCCCTTGACAATTGACATGGTTTAATAACTTTGGGGGGAAAAGAGGAATGACCGGGTAGCATTCAACAGTGATCAGGATACAGATTCTATCTGAACCTGATGCCATTTCCAAATCACTTTATTCTGTTGTGCCCTCATGTATATTAACTAGGAGAAGTGTTCCATACCTGCCAGATCCGCAGCACTAGGCTATAGGCCATGAGAAGGTTCTGTTTGTGTTGGGGAGAGGTTCTGTCTTCAGTGAAGGCTAGCAGGGTGTATGCTCTGACCAGGCCGTCCAGACGCCGCACCTCCCTGAGATCAGAGAGACGGGGTCCAGACACCACACCATGCACCCCGATATTGGAAGGAATCTCAACTGGGATCTGCCCAGACACTTCTGACGCATCTATGAGGAGGAAACAAATAATGAACAATTACAATATTAACAAGTCATTTGATAAAATGCACACCTTGCATTTAACAATAAGGGCAAGTAACATTAAATAAGACCTCTGACTAAATACTACTAACAATACCCTAAAATACTTTCCAATTTGATCTCAGTCACATGCTGTGGCAGATGGGTGGGGTTGGTAGTTAGAATATTTTGGTTGTAGTCCAGACAGGATTCAAGGGAAACGTCCCTCCTGTTCCATTTACCTACATACAGCTCCGGAAAAAATTAAGAGACCACTGCACCTTTTTCTTTCTTTTCCAAATAGTAGAAAAGGAAAGCTGAGTGTGGAGCAGAAGCATTCAATTTGCAATGGTCTCTTAATTTTAACCCTCCTGTCCTCACTCAAAACCTTTGACTTTTTTGGAAAGAAAAAGATGCAGTGGTCTCTTAATTTTGCACGGAGCTGTATGTGCTGTACATTAATATGGTATTAACGTAACATATGTGCTATCATTAATGTGAATTTCCTCAAGCGATGACAACAAGAGCATTTCACTGGTTGTAGGCAAACCACAAAATCCTGAATATTTATAGCAATTGCATAGTGATTTTCAATCATCAGAAGCATAATTTTTTTCACAAAAAATACCGTAAAAACGATTACTGCCCCTTTTTTGAAAAAACAACTTCAAGAGTGGAGACACCTTTTCACAAGGAAGTAGGGCTGCCATCTGGATGTAATATTTACAAAACCCGGGAAAACATCAAGCAGATAGGAAATGGTTGAAATGGCTCTACTGAATGGGTTCATCAATATCAATTCACCACTAGTGTGGTAAATCAATTAAACAAAAAGGTCACAATAACTGCTGACTCCATTAATTTTTAGATCAAACCAATGATGTCAAAAATATTTCTGAAACACCTTCTATCACTCATTATCTAGGAAGACTGAAGAAACTCCCCCAAAAAGTTTCTAGTGGTGGATTATCCCTTAAATCAATCTGCTCTAGTATTTTAACACATTTTATAGCATTTGAACCTAGGTTGAGTGTTCAACATGAATGTCTAGACTCATCCCATGAAAAATCCGTACCTCTTTGGGAATTCTCTCTTCTCTCTGCTTCTTTCAGTTGGCTTCCCTCAGAACTGGGCTTCTCTATAAATAAATTAAAAATAAATAAGTAAAAGGACACTTTTACAAAGCAAGCATGCAAAATGCATAGCAATGACAGGAAACATACCGCTGGTGTCTTCTAGGTCCGTGTTAACGTGAAGGAGGATGTCGATGGCCCAGTGAATCTGGTGCTGGGCATCAACCAGAGGGAAGTTCTGACAGTACAGCCACTCCCCAAACTCTAACAGGTAATCCACTTTCTGCCACTGACTGTTGACACTCTACAAAAATCACACAGCAAGCCCATACGGTTCACCCACACAACAACACACCGCGAGCATTTGGCAAAGAGCAAGGCCGCAATGGCACCAAATGACCACTAGATGCTGATAGAGTACCTTAGTGCGACAGCTTCATTTGGATTCAGACCAGGCAAGCAATCCTTCACACTTAGAAAGGCACAATAAAAGATCGGAATGTGTGTGTGTGTCTCTAAAGTAATCAAAACAGCAAATTCAAAAGTAAATGTGTAAAGAGTGTGTGCGTGCTTGTGCTTCATGCATTACTGTGCCATCTGGAAACATTCCAAGCCCCTACCAGTAGAGAAGTAATGGCGTTCTGGTAGCAGGACAGCTGCTGCAGCATCTCTGAGGCACACAGCGCCACGCGGCACCACATTCGGGAGCAGCAGAGCTCCCCTTCCTCCCTGAACTTCTCCATGTCCAGCGCCACATTCCCCCCTAGCCAACCTTTGGCCAGCACACAGTGCTTCAACAGGAGCCTGGAGTCAGGGAGAGGACACGCACAGTTTCAGATTTGCATACCCTTTTAAGGCCAAACTGTAACCTGCTGTGCTGCCTAAAGATGTGTTCCTTACCGGTAGGTGGACATACAGGCCAAAACAGCACAGGTTATTGTAGATCGAAGGTTTTGGTGTTACAGTCACACATGCAAAGTAACTCCATAGAAGTGTGATCGGGACAACAGCAAAGAAGTTTTGCTTTAAGTACTTCGTATTCAAAAGCCACAAAAACTAGGTTCCTAATGAAGTAAAAAGCATTGAAGGCATAAGGTACTCTGACTTAACTATCAAGACCTACAGGGGGTGGACAACATAACAGAAACACACAGAAAAGGGCTGTTACTTTGAATTAAATCCCAATTACAAACGCAGCTGCTGAGGTCATATTAGGTTGATTGTCAATTAGCAGTACACATGTGTCAGCTATATAGGAGGTCTGACAATTAGCACTTTGATATTTGAGTTTTCAAAGCAGCATGACAGCATGTGGCAACGAACAAAGTCCCACTGGCCCAGATATTCGGAGCATCGAACTGCAGGTGCATCGATCAAAAATTTCCAAATTTAGGAAATAGCACATCTGTCACCCAGTTGTAACCAACACTGCACCTAGTTTTCACAAAGCCGGAATTCATGGCAGGGATTCCATTCCAAACCGGCTAATAGTAGATAAGGCCAACTCACAAAGAAGGATAACTTGGTGTAAGGAGCACAAAACCCCTGAGCAATGTGAAAATGTTATATGGTTTGATGAGTCTTTCACCCTATTTCCAACATCCGGATGTCAGGAGAAAGCCACAGGACGCTTTGAGCCCATGTCTGCAGCCAACCGTTTGACATGGTGGGGGATCCGTTGTGGTATGGGCAGCCATCTTGTTGGAGTCATCTGGTCAGATGATTGGTCTGTATGGTCAGATAACTGCCAAGGAACAGAAGGCTACTATACAGGACAAAGTGCGCCTAACTGTGTAAACCCTTTTCCCAATTTTACAATACTCCAGGATGATAATGCACCCCCACAAACTGCTAAATTAATTCAAGAGTGATTTTATGAACACCAGGACAACGTCAAATGCCTTCCATGGCCTCACCATCATCAGATCGGGACATTATTGAACCTTTAGGGGAAGTGTTGCATCCCAGGACTTGTATGACAGCTTACCAAGAAGGACCAGAGATGTTCTGAAGACAAAGAGTGGCCCTGCTCTTAATTAGTTGTTTCTTGATATTAATATATTTTCTTGATTACAGATTTAATCCTCTGAAAACCCTTCCCTGGAGTGAAAAATAAGGGAAGTTTCAGCAGTTGGAATGACATATTTTTGTATATATATTTCAGAGGCATCCATACTGATGGATCTAAAATATTACATTTAATAAAGTTTATCTACAGTCACCTCCATTATTAGTGGCACTCTTGATAGAAACTGCCCAAATTATGAAATGAACAATCCAGGTAATGGGTTAAAGTATATTTTATGCTGTTATGTTTATACTAAAACTCATTTTTAACAAGTAACATATTTTTTTCCAAAATCTGACTTACAATTCAAACTAAATTCAATAAGCATAAACATTCTACTTTTTTGAGTAGGCATCAGTCTTAAGAAACCACTGGGAACTTCTATGGCTTCTTGTTTCACATCGGGAAGAAAAACATTAAGTCAATTCGGTCAATCCATTTATAATATGAGAAATGCCTAACATATTTGTAAAATATTCTTAATATTTTCACAATGTCATAAAAGGACAATATAGCTTATCTCCTAATTTACTAATTTCATAGACGCATTTTTGCTTATTTTCAAAGGTATCAATACTTTTGGAGCAGATTTCATGTCTACACATAGTTAGTCATAATTTCCTATTCTAATCAAGGCATATTGACAGGAGCTCATCCACAGATACAGCCTGCACATGCATCCCATACATATCAATGAGCAGGGAAGTTTGATGAAGCCAGTGATGGAACTCCTGTCCTATAAACCCCTCCCCCTCTTCTCCTCTCCTACTGTATCATCCATCTCTATCTCTCTCTCTGTCTGTCTCCAGCATATCAACTCCCTCCGTTGAATTTCTCTCCTGTCTCCATCTTGTCCTTTTGTTTCTAGATCATCTTATTTCTCTCCCTATTTTTCTCCCCTCTTCATTTCCTAGTATCTGTATCTGCTTCTCTCCTCTCCTACCGTATTATAACTCCACATCTAGCGTGTCATCTAACTCTCCCTCACTCCCCTCCCGCTCTATCTCCTTCTCGTCTCCAGAGCATCATCTAACGGTCTTTCCCTCCTTCCCTCTGTCTGTCTCTCCTCCTCCTCTAGTGCATCGTCTAACTCTCCCTCCCTCTCGGTCTGTCCCTCTCCTCATCTCCAGAGTATCCCCTCTCTCCTCTCTGACATTTCTTCCGCCCATCCCCCCCTCCCTCTCACTCTCGCTCGCTTGCTCTCTTCTTTCCCCGTCATCTGTCTCCTGTACTCACAGGCTGTGTGTGGAATGGGGCATGTCTCTGATAGCCTGCTCCAGCAGTGTCAGAGCTTCCTTCCAGTCCGAGTTGTCCGCGTGGATGTGGAACAGCAGGCCGAACATGGCCGCTCTCAGGGCCAGGTCATCCTCAGGGACACATGGGCCTGCAAACGGACGAACATGAGCACGCACGTGAGCCAACGAATGGGTCCGGATGCAGAGGGTACAGAGGGCGAATGGGTAGGGTAACTAACAGTGTCCGTGAAACGTGAAGATTACTGGGGCGTAAATGCCAAAGACTTAACATACTGGTGTGCGTAGGAAAATGACTTCCTCTATCATGTCTACTGGGGTATGTCTGAGAATGATACAGATGGACATGTATTCGTTTTGGGAATAAATAAATACGCAGACAAAATTAATGAAAGACATTTGACTCTAGAATAACGGGTGGTAGTTAGCAGGGATACATTTGATTTGTGTTCTGAGCATTTGCAGTATCCATTGGGACTCACTCTGGGCTTCCAGCAGAGAGGTTACAGAGGTCGTTCCAGTCATGGAAGCCCCTGCCTTCTCCTTCCCCTGTAAAAAATCACCAAAGAAAATGAATCCAAGCCATGCACACTTCCCATTATGCATGGAGTAATAGTCATGTTATATTGACAGCAGCAATGACACCGATAATGTTCCGGAGCCAGTAGAGAGATGGCCTCGTACAAGCGAACGACTATTGCATATCAATTCACTAACATTTTTATCCGGGAAGTGAGGAACAATAAATGCAAATATATAGAATAATAAATTCATATACACATTTTTCCTCCACTCTTTTTGTTTAATCACTGCCTCTAAGGCATTTGTGCCAAGACACTTTTTTCCCCACACAGCTCTTCTAACTAGGAAGTCACATTGGCCAATGCATGTAAAGGCACGCAATCATTTCGGTTTGAGTCTGTAGACATCCGAACCGCCTGAAGGAGTCGCTAGAGCGTGAAAAGACTGGAAAATCCATTTGTCAGCTAACGGCACAGTCAAAGTTTAAACCAAAACTATGGTTGTAAGCCTTGCAAAATGATAGACCCCTTTGCGACCTGAAAGGTTTACATGGAGTATCAGTACACTGCCTTAAAGGGATAGTTCATCTAAAAATCATATCAAACAAACAAATTACTTACCAGAAGTTAGTCTGGAATGGAAATAGTAATTCTTTCCAACCATCTATTATTCAGCTCTACCCCTGGCTGTATTTAGCATTCTTAGCATTGCCCAAATTCATGAATGGAAACAGAGTGTCCCACTATACCAAAGCTGCATTGCAAGCAGAAAACTACCCCAAATCACTTCAAACAACATAATCTGTTGTGGTACAGTGACCAAACAACTGTCGGAATTTGGTAAATCCAAACCAGCACAAGTGAACTATTTCATACAGCCATTCACACAGCTTGTGTGCTTTGGCGATGACGTCATCGGGTTGGGAGTGAAGTTTAACCTGCAGAAGTTACGTGAGGTGAGAGTTCCTCTAGCTGGCCCATTATCATGAAAATCGTTCTGGTACTTCAATTTAAGAAAAAGAACAAATACAAGGGACCTGGGAGAGGACACGTGGTTTTTCAACATAGTTGGCCAAAATACGTTCATCAGATAAATGTCTGCCTGATCGGCTATGTCCAGCAAAGTATACCAACCTAGATTACTGCTTGAATACAAAAAGAAAGATTTTTATTTAGTTGGGAAAACACTTTTCCCAAAAAAATAAAAACAATCTACAGTCTACAAGACATTCTAAAACGTCCTCAGCAAATTAATTTGAAAGGGGTTAGCTAACAACTAGTCATTTGTCTTGCTAGGATGGACAAACACTTTGATGCTAAATGTAGCTTTTAGTATGCCTGATTTTTAAAAAAAATTTAGCAGAAAAATATGCACTTTATTGCCCCGTGTATTGAATATGCTATCCAAATAAACAACCATGCCTTATAAATTTGGTTGCCAATGTTAGGTAGCTACTTACTATTTTGAGAGCTTGCCATTGGGTCTCAGGTCAATCATGTCTTTTCCAGTTAATTTGTGGAATGTAAAAAAAACTCCAGCACCCCAGGAGTTATGAGGGGGGCGAAATACGGATGATCAACCTCACATCTTGGAACGAGTTCAGCTTCAGGGACTGGGTCATCCATGGTCTGAAGCATTGGAATCAATAGTTCCCATTTGTTCCAACCAAAGCATTCCGTTTCGGTTGGCATTGCACGATTCGTAGCTACACTACCGTCCTCTGGACAATCTGGGCAAGGGTTGGGGATTAACTGGTTCACCAACTCCCCATTGTCGGCTGCTGTTCTAGCCTCCAGCTTGTTCAATTCATCCTCTGTTTATTCTAGTTCAAACAAGTAAGGTTCTATACCCCGAAAAAAGCCTTCTTCCTCATCATATTTATGTATCTTAATTTGTCTCTCAAGCAAGTAAACTTTGACTCTCCTTTGGTGAATATCAATGACAAAACAGTTAACTTGCTTCCTAGCAAGCAAATACTACATTTTTTCACTGTGACGTATTCACCTCTTCCTGAAAGAACGTGCGGATTGATGATGTTGTGAACAAAACTGACCGGTAAACACAGGCAGAACCCATTTGTTTGAAATTACAAATATATTGCAGAACTTACAACTTTTTTCAAGGAATACAACATCGTCATGTTCTTCGAGTTAAACAACACCACTAGTCGTAGTTTCTAGTGTTTTGGGACCGCTTGCAATGCAGCGTAGCTGTTGTGGCACGCACAGTTTCCATTCATGATTTTGGACTATGCTAAGAATGCTATTTACAGCCAAGGATAGAGCTGAATAATGGATGGTTAGAAAAAGTTACTACGTCCATTCCAGACTAACTTTTAGTAAGTGATTTTTGGGATGAATATCATTTTTAGATGAACTATCCCTTTAACTGACAGGAATTGACACATGATTGACCCCAACCACGATAACCATAGCAGAACATCATAAAAACAGATCGGGATCAAGTCTAGAGAGGGTTCTTACAGCCTTATAGCCTTTCTTGCTAGTATCAACCAGGGCTTTGAGGATCTTCTCCACAGGCTGCTGGAGCTGCTGTCTCTCGACTGGCGTCTTAGTCAGGGGCAGGCAGCTGTTCCAGAAGTGGCGAGCAATAGCCATACACAGGACATGGTTACCGGCTTGCTCTGCATAGCTGAGGACAAGAGAAGACTGCATTTGTGATGGAACAAACTGATATGAAAAGGACTGAAATGGAAAGAAATATCAGAGTGGGAGAGAATGAAAGAAAGCGGGACAGAGAGAGGAAGATAAAGAATCGGTGGTTAAATCAACAAAGCCAACACAGCAAAATGAACGTCCAAAGAAATGGGAGGCAAGAACAGTCTTGTTTAATTTTACTTGACAAGAGTAAACAGGAAGTACAAACCAACCTGACACTGGTCTGGAGCATCTGCAAGGCTTCTCTGTATTTGTGAGGATGTCCACTCGACAGGTAGACCATGCTTAATCCTCTTAGACACGCAGAATTGCTCAACATCTCCTTCACAGCCGACCTACTGTACCTTGAAAGGGTAAGAGGTTCATTCATTTTACTAACTCTGCAAATATGTCAATCCCTAAAGCATTCAGCCGATTGGTTACTTGACAGAATTACTGTTACAGAAATGTAAACAATGACAGTCACTCTTCTGGAAAATATGACTCAGACAACCCTGTCAAGCTGTGGACTTCAATGCCTTGAAGATAAGAATCAACTGGAGTCATTTAATGATTGTGTATTGCTAATTCTTGTAACATACCACTACTATTGCATGTAATGTATTTATGATGGTATTTATAATGTAATTTTTTCTTCATTTCCACCTTATCTTGCAATGTAAACAGACACATCCCGTGTTTCCATCTAATTTCTATTTTATTTGAAGTGTTACTGCTCATGATGGTTTGACATGAATCTCACAAGAGGGAACACCCTGCCCATTCTGGCCTTGATTAAATAAACCGAATCAGAGTCACCACAGAGAATGACACCTACAGAGCACAGGTCATGACCTTCAACCTCTGAGCCGCAGCGGTCTCCATCTGAAGTGCATTGTGGCTGCAGGTCATGACCAGTTCATGGTCTTCTGCCTGGTGACAGTAGAAAGCCAGTTGGGTCCAGGCCTCCAGCTCCACCACCGGGTCAGTCCAACTGCAGTCTGACGCCATGCGGACAAGCTAGGGATGGAGGGATGGATACATTGAGGGATGGATGACGGAATGGATGGAGGAGGGTTTGAAAAAGGGATGTAACAGAAAACAAGAGAAAAGAGGGGTCAAACTGAGAAAGGGGTTGTTTGAGGGAAATGAGTGCTCTGTCTTTGGACTTGGGTCCAATTACACAAGAACGCATTGACTAAAATACTGCACACGGTTGCACAAAACTCTTCAAAACAAGATGTTGATTTGAGAAAGCCTATTTTAGCCAAACAGTCAAAGGCAGACAACCAGGAAGACAAACACTTATTACCCGGGTGGCCTCAAGGCATCGGTTGCCATCTGGCCAAGTGAGAAAGCCCTACCATGGAGAGGCTGGGGACGGAGAACTCCATCGGCCTGAGGGGACTGTTGCACCGCAGCATCTCCACTCCCACCAGCACACGCGTCATGGCCGACACCGCCTCGTTCTTACACTAAAAAGAACAGAATATCGGGAGGCTCTCCTTAATAATTCATAGCAACAGTACTCCGGCTCAACACTCAAAACCATAGAGATTCATTAACAATGTGCTCTCTGACAGGCGCAGTCATCAATAAGACTGCCATTCGAGAAGAATTAATGATTCACGATCCCCGTACGGTGTTATAGCCGAGTTGAAACAATAATTTATTGAATAAAGGCTGTATTTCTTCTCGCATCAACACTGGGACACAGCGCATGCGCGAATAACCCCGTTTGGAAATTCCTCCCAAACAGCTCAACATAACTTGACTGAGTGAGCATTCATGGTACCTGGTAAACGCTATTCCATGTTAATTCATGTTAAACCGTTGCATGCTTGATCCAAAACCAAATTTCCCATGGGAGATAAGGTTACCTCGTCATCAATGTCAAGTTTCTGTCCAATCTGCTGCTGGAGAAGATACTTGGTCAACACCCATGTGGAAATGACCCGTTTCCTTGCCGCGATGGGGATGCTCTCTCCTGGCACGTTGACACTGGACTGATGCAGGGCATAGTCAGAGAGCTAAAAGAAAGTAAGAGAAACGTGTAAGGGATATTTTGCATATATATATATATATATATATATATATATATATATATATATATATATATATATATATATATATATATGCAGACACTTGAAATCTCTCTCTATATATATATATTTAGTAAATTACTGTATGAAACTGCAATCGTTAATATTAACCAACCATGTGTATCTGCACAGGAATTTAAGTCAACACGCCGCCACAAACTTGGAACTCAGTCGCCCAAGGCTAAGAAACTCAGATACCGTATGACAGTATCTAGAGAACATGAATGGTGTAATCCGACTTAAGTCAGCTATTTGAAATTTACCCGGATATATGTTGAAAACAGATAAATATTTTTATCTCCTGTTCTGAAAGAGAAGTGTTAAGTAGACTCTTGGTTAATAATTCACTGATAACATAACTTTTATCCAGAGTACAGTTAGAACTGATCAACACTGTAGACTCTTTGGAAAAATGCAGATTAGATGGAAGAAATTAAAATGGAGTTTAATTGGAAACCAATACAGCAGATAAAGTGGAAGATAAATAAGAATGATTTACTTATAAGAAAAACAGATCTCATTTTGCTCTTTAAAAGATTAGTGGATGTCAGCACGAGCCATGTAGTCCAAGGGCTCAGCATATTAGTTGGCTATTTGGCTAGTAAAAACTGCTCTATCCTGGCCACCCCTTGTGCCATTTTTGGCAATGTACCTATCTTTGGTTGAGATGAAAGGAGTTACAATATCTGAGAGGTGTTCATAAAAAGGTTTCAAGAGGCAATTTTAAATTACTCGGCCTGCATTGTTCAAGACCCACCGAAAGTAGGTCTTATCGTAAATGGAGACTGTTATGGCATGGATTCTGTCCATTGCCAATGTAAAGAAAAATGTCAGCTCTCTGTTCTGTTGCTCCCCAATCTTCATTAAAGATGTATTATAGGTTCTCAGTTGCTTTAGTACATTTCTTAGATCACAATTGAAACTCTCAAAACTATTTGGTCAACCTTCACATGATCTAGCTACTTGTGCACAAAATAAAATAAATGTATTTTTAACAAATAGCAATTACTTGTGTACATGCATGCTATTGATCATGTACAATTGTCTGTTGTTTTATACATTATCAATTACTTATTTCATGTTGATCAAAATATAATATACTGGATGTCTGTTGAGTATTCTTACCCCCCAAAACATCTACAGAAGGCATACATTCATTGAATAAATCTTTAAATGCAAAATGGTTGAACACATTGTCATAAACTGTCAAGCAAGTTTTCCATAGAGTACATTCCAAATGTTTTTACAGACTGTGTTTTTTAATTTGTCCAGAATTGATGAATTGCTCTCAGGTGAATCTTGACTTCCACTAATGAAGGGGAATGTGTGAAATATTATAAATATTATATCAATATAATATCAACCAAGGATCAACCCGATCAACCTTTACATAAACTAGCTTAGAGGTGCATCAAATGAACCTTCAAATGGCAAGCATATCTAAACAGAGCATCACACAATGTTACGATTTCTGACAATGGAAGGACAATAAGGAAATAAACAGGGTCAACAGCCGGGAAGAAGAGGACTAAGGACGCGTGGTGGAAGGGTAGAGAGGCAAAATAGAAAATGTAGAAGAGGCCAAGGAGACAGGTTTTTTTCAGGTGAAATAAAGGCCACTCTTGTGGACCAAGGTCGAAAAGGTGCCGTCAAATGTTGGGAGAACAACTGTGTCCGCAATCATTCAAACGTTTTGCAGACCGAACCGGTTTGTAATCCAAGAATGTGCACTGTAATGCTACATACTTTTTTACACTGAAATCATCCTCAATCTTGTGTTTGGCATCTATGTATTTTCCCGCATAGGACTGCAAGGCTACCTCACAGAGTGCCCCTTTTCACACCTCAACTGCAGGAGGCTATTTCCCCCATGGTCAGAGAAAACAATGCCATTAGACTAAGGGAGAGTGTCATTATAGAAGACATCAATCTGTTTGTAAAAATCCAATCTGTTAGCATCTCAACCATCCACAGGGTGCTGAAAAGAAAGCATATGAGCACGTACCATTTGAAAGGAATGGTCAGAGTGAAGGAGCTACAGGACCAGTAGGTTCAGGTGAAATATGTACATACAATTACTATACAGTAAGTGTGAGCTGTATAAATTTATACTTTGGCTGTAGAAAATAACAACAAATATGGGTATATTTGACATTCTTTATACGGTCCAAAATAAAAATACATATAACTCCTAAAACAGATTTTGGATCTTCGGGGATATAGTGTACAGTATAATGGAACTAGAATCAAGTAAACCACCTCACAACTTCATATACCTGGCTTCAACCTGACCAAAATCAGAGGGCATGGTCGAAATGTTATTGGACACAGAGCTACTGTGGATGTGCCAGTCCAGCAGGGAGGAAACATCACTATGTGTGCTGCTTTGTCAGAGAATGGTGTGGTAACGCGTAACCCCCGTAAAGGGCCATACAACACTCTGCGTCTCCTCACCTTCTTAGACACCCTATAAAGGGATCTCATACCTGCTGATGAGAGAGGTCAGTTTCATGATGGTTTACCAAAGTATGTTGTACTTCGAGATAATGTGAGTTTCCATGTCTCAAACACCATCAGGCAATGGTTTGTGACCCGCCACAGTATGATTATGGAATCCTCCCAAACTATTCACAATTCCTTAACCCAATTGAGGAGTTCTTCACAACATGGAAGTGGAATATCTACAATCGCCAGCCACATACTCAAATAACCGTACTGGCTGCCATGGATGCAGCATGTGAGGATATCCCAGCCGACACCTGAAGAGGCTGGATAAGACATTGCAAGAGAAGATATCCGCTGTGATGAAGATGAGATTCTCAGACTGGAACGTCAGGACCCCAGACCACTCTTAATGTACAGAACTCTCTAAGAAGTGTTTCCTATGGTAACCTTGTCTATGTTTACATAGTATAGTTTTCCTTTGTGCTATTAAATTGTTTTGTGTTTTTTTTCTTTCTGAATCACAGTGACACTGTAATTTGTTGAAAGACCAAAAGTAAAAGCATACATGTGAATTCTGTCTAATCTCTTGCAATCCTAATCTCACATAAAGATATTTGTGACTTTGTACTGTTGAAATGTAGAAATTCCATACAGAAAAAGTGCAGCCTTGTGCATTTTCAATCATTGTCATTAAGAAATTGCCATGTGTACATCAAAAATAACCAACAAAGTAAATTTGGATATTGACAACATGACTAAGCATTTTGACACAACTAAGCATCTTGTTTGTGAACAATGACACAAGGACTTGACATTCTGATGGTACTGATATGTTCATTGACATAACAATAGAATTTTGAGAAATGTACTCAAGATTCTTAGCAAGTTACAGGCTTGTACAGGTATCTATTATGTGGTACGGTTTGTACTCAATTTTAAAAACTGGCGTACTGGATTACAAATATTTAGAATGATTCGAGAAATTTACCAAAGAGACTGATAGAAACTGTAAAACAACTCTATTAGTGCAGCAATACAGGGAGCAGGCATTTGTTTTTTATACATTAAGCTCCAGACATTAGTTTGTGCCACACATTTCAACAAGCCCTCAGCCCCACTATAATGAAGTGTGGTCATCAATTTAATGTTTCAAGCCCATCAATGAAACATAATATACATGGCACACCCATGATAACTTATCAAGGAAACATTTATAAATGTTCAACTAACACTAGTCTATGAATGAAACATTAATAAATGCTTGACTAATGGTTGTCTATCAATGAAAGGTGTTAAAATGATCTTCCCTGTGGCTTATCAATTATTTTGTCTCATCAATCAATTAGGAATGAACCATCAAGAAATGTAGGCTTTCATGTCAAAGCAAAGGAGAACAAACAAGGCCAACATGAAACAGTTCTACTTCTACTGCTAGAATTGGGCACAGTGCATCATTTAACAAACTGCATCCACAATAGACTGGGAACCTTTAATCTTAAAACATTGAAACACATTGGAGTTAATAATAACGCAGAGACAGACCAAGCCTAAACAACAACCATCCACCTGCAAGATTAGGCTGTTACACATATTATTGGACAGTTAGTAGTTAGGCCCTTATCAAACATGCAAGAGTTAATGAATACTCCTTTGCTAACATTTCCTAGTTGTATTTGAAGTATTACCATATCTTGTATTCGTGTCTTCTGTTGTATCTCTCTCTGCCCTTTTTTCCTGGATTTTTTTGTTGTTGCTTTTTGTTTCGTTAGCACAACTAGGAGGAAGATACTGGCGAACCTAAGATGTAAGTAAGGAAAACATCCAAGAGCCCTTAGGAACTTTTAGTATTTAGGGATCGCTAATTCAGAGAGACTATGGAAATCAAGAACTGACAGTGCCCTTGAGGAAAAAAGATGAACAGCTCTCTGATCTCGCAAACACTCCTTTGGTAATATGGTTCAGGCAGGTGGTAAAACAAGCATCTACGCAGGTACGCCTCTGCCCTCTGTCTACCTGAATAAGCTCAGAGTGAGACTGAGAGAGTGTTTGTTTGTGCAGAGACCATATTAAGATGTCCGTAGGGGAGGGAGTACCTTTGACAGCCACACTCCTGATATCACACATTGAAAGTTAATAGAACCTGACTGTCTGCCAAACGTAGTAAACAAACTACCTTTAGAAATCTCCCATGGCCTTGTCTCCTGTCCAAATCACTAGCTGGCCCGCACAATTACGCATACAACTGTACAAACACACCTCCAGAGCCTTCCGCAAATCGTGGAGAGCTTCGGGTTCCAGGGGGAGGCCATGGATACTGCCCAACTTTTCGGCTCCCTTTATGGCACCTTTCTTCTTCGGTTCCTCCTTGCATCCACTGTCCTCCATTCCAGCTACCTGCCCAGCAGCCAACACAAACCAGGGCTGAATCAGCCCGCGGGCCACCACGTCGCAAAGCAGGATCAGCAGCACCAGCTCCCTGAATGCACAGAAGAACGTCCTACTTCACATACAAACCTCCATAAATTGCAACTCCATCTTAACCAAACATGGTTCACATTCTGAGCAATTGGTCATATTTGTTTTGTAATGTACAATTTATTGGTCAAAAACTGTGGGCCAGAAAATGACTATCATTGAAACCATTTCAGGCCCAAATATTCAATTCAACAGAGTGTATATAGCATACTTTGTATAAAACATTGTATAAATATGAATGGGCTGTACTTTTTTTCCGTACCTAAGCCTACCGCGAGACCGACTGAATTGGCCTTACTCTCCCACATGCCTGCTGTAGAGAGCCTTCCCCTTTCTGAAAGGCTGCTGAGTGACACGTCTGTGACGGCCACGTGTTTGTTTTCAAATCCGCGCAGCGTGCGATACCACGCAACACCCTTCACCATAGTTATCCTCTTAGACCTACCCAGCATGCCCTGTCTGTTTGAGCAGCTCCACGGCCCTCTGGAAGGTGGGCAGGAGATGTCGATGCTCCCCGGCAGCCAGCAGGTGGCTGTTGTAGTTCCATAAGTACACAGCTGCGTTGGCCACCAACCAGGCTTCACGGATCTCTACGCCCAGCTCTGCTGCCCTCAGGAAATTGGAGGTGGCATAGGCAGATAAGTCCTGGATCCAATCTCTGAGAGTGGGTAGGGGATAAATAGTTATGAACTGCAGAAATAGAGTATTTGAGAACTATTACATGTGACAAACTGGTGAAGCGAGCTTTTGACTACAATATCCACATACCACAATTGGCTAGTCATGCTGAGAATTCAAACAGGTTCTAATCGTGATTCGCTTTAATGCTAATTCAATTCGGTGCTGCTTCTCTGCATGTTTTATTATGGTTGTGTGTGTCTGTGGGTGCATGTATTAGTCCTCACCGGTAAACAGCCCACAGTGGATTGTCTTCAGGGAGGCTTCTTTCCGCAGGGGGGGCGGGTGGTTTGTTGAGCTGTACCCCCTCAGAATGAAGCTTGTTGATGGTGGCCTGTAGGGAACAACATCGGAATGATATTGCTGGCGACTTTGCCCTCCCCATCCCTCTCAAAGGAGCTTATAACACCTCCTAGTAAATAGTACAAAGGGAAGCACGCCACAAGCCATAGTCATCAAAGGAAGCCAAAATAACTTGATATACTTGAAAACAATGGTTTTAACCCCTAAGGCTGGATGCCAACCGAGGGAAAACTCTTATAAAGCTTGTTTCATTAAGAGGTACCTTTTGAAGTGTCAAATTCTCTGAGAACAAAGACAACCTATTCTGTTAGAACATGGAGAGATATTATAAATGAATGGCTTCAGACACTCCACTAGAATGTGACATGGTCATTTCTATATTTCCAGATCGTTCAGACTGTGTTCAATAATGACGGCCCTCATCTCTGAATACTTACTAAAACCCTGCCGCTGCTCTGGAGGACCGATGTGTTGGATGAATCACGGGGTCTTACGAGCACAACAGAACTGCATCAGGAAGCATGAGCAGCACTACAACATCCACTACAGCACAACAATTTCTGGGGACTTCTTTTGTCTTGATAGTGGCACTTTTATAACCAATGGCCGAAAATCCCAGAGTGCACCTTTAAGCAATCGACACCAGGGGTATAGTTGCACCCAGGATTTTATAAGCATCGCCTGCTACCGTCACCTTCACATTTCAGCATGCTCATACTGCTGACTCTACTTTGAATCTGTCATCTTCCTGAAATAAAGGGGATGAGGGCACAGGGAGGTACGGGAAATCTGATTTAATTTAGGATAAGTGAATTCATCTACGTGTAACCTGTTATCCTGAGTTGAACTCAGAGACAAGCAAAGTAATCTCTACCTAGCACAGCCACGTGCCCCTAGACTGATTGAATCCCACAACACACAGCACCACGTTACTACTAATAATGGTCTTCCCAACATAGCACTGACCTGCATGTATAGAATCACTCAATGCCTTACGAAAAGTTGGAGTAACAGTTTACTGCCACTCGAAGAGAGCTTAAAGACATAAATGTGGACCATAAAGGGAAATGAGGCAACTGTCAGGGGTGGTCATCTGACCTCTGCGTTGATGAAGCACACTTCAGCCAGCAGACGTAGCAGGTCCCTCTCTGTGCTCTGGGCCTGTCGCTCCACCGGCTGGCACTCGTCACCATAGAGACCACCCTCTGCTTGGCTACGGACCACCGCCTTGCGCTCACCTGGAGACCAGAGGAGTGAGGGAGACGTTGTGAGCGTGTGCACTGAGGCGCCAACGACCATTAACATTCTCTCTCCATTTATCAGCAAACCCCGCTGACACTGCCCAGGCATCTACCTGATAGCTATCAATACTACTTGGCAGCTAACTAACACATTTGCAACCAAATAAACAGTGTATAGGATTTTTATTAGATATGCTTGTGGTGATTGCAATCGAGTGCTGCGGATAGGCTGACCCAGAGGAGTCAATTAGACTGTGCATCCTGAGAGTATCTGATGCCACAATCCTCCGTTGTTGTGATTCCCACAGGCCTCAATAAGCCACTGGGTTAAGGATTGATCGCTAATTCCTCTTGACTCAATCCATCTGGTAATCTCACACCTATGACTGAGCGCTTCAACCTAACCACACTGTTTAGCCTTATAGCTTTTATAGCTTCCTCATGGAATCTCCTACGTAATCTAACCGTTATGTTTCTATTTCTCATTCAATGATTTTATTATATCTCTCTTTCTTTATATTTGACCAATCGTTAAATTATTTATTAAACAATTATTATTACAATAATAATTTGTCTGTAATGCAAGTTAATTCATTGCATTTTTATATTTTTCTTTTCAATGCAAAGCACATGGAATTGCTTCTATGTATGAATTGTGCTATATAAATAAATGTCCTCGCTACTAAGCTGCATATTCCCCCTTCAGTTTTCAGTGAATATTCCTCACAATCAGATTTAGGAAGTTTCCATCGTCCATCGTCATAAAGGAGACAGAATCGGCAGGCAGCCCAGCACACATCCCAAACCTCCAGCTTCCGAGCGGCCTTGGCCAGGCCTGCCCACAATTTCACCCTGCAACAAAAACAGAAACACATTACCGTTCCCTTCATTGCCGTGGCATGATGCAAGGGCCTGCGGTGAGACCACTGTATTGATAGAAGACAGTGTTTTGTTTGGGCTAGGCTAAATAATAAATCTTCTCAGTTCTTGCCACACCACCAGTTTTGATTTGTCCACCTTGTTAATTTGTCCTCTATTCGGGCTGTTTCTGAATGGTAAAATGAAGCCTGCCTGCGCAGCTAAATACTGTATCATCCCTTAGCTTCACCCCGAACAACCTCCCCACTAATGATGCTCAGTATACATATTCAGGGGAACTCAAGCGGTCTGCATTCAAAATGAATAGAAAGCTACATAGTTCAGCTTGGCTTCAGGCTGCCCCGGGGCATAGACACGTACTGTATTTTAGGTAGCTAGCTATCGGATAGCTAGACACGGGTACGTACGCGGACAATCGTATTTACGAAACACACACCTCTCCCTGTCGTTCTGGCACTCTCCCTGTCTGGCGAGGTGTCTCTGGAGCTTCTGAACACATACTGAGTGATGCTGAGCCTTGGCAGAGAGATGAGCCACACCGTCAGGTCCACCAGTGCCTAAGGGGACTACCAAACACATTTGAATACTCATTAACATTAACCAATCCAATGAATAGTGGTGTCACCACCCGCCCCCATGCATGAATACCTGATAACATTATCTCTTTAAAATTGGAACAAATCCAAGGAAAGAGCAATTATTCTTGCCTGGCTACAACTTGTTTCTACAGGCCAAATGCTTATGCCATCCCCAAGAAGGTCTGAGTACCATGATGATTTTTAAATGGCCCAAACTATCTAACCATTCTGGTCCTAGAAATGATGGCTTTTTTTCTGATCGATCAGACATTAATATGTTGGGCCATGAGCCAGAACACACTTTGATAAACAAATTAGTAAGAGAGGATTCGATCGATTTTGACTTTGGTTTTTACAACCAATCATCTTGACTGCAATGAAAGGATACGACTGCAATGAAAGGAGTCATGGACTGAGTAATCAGGTAAGCAATTCGCAAGACCCTTCTCAGCCCTGACAAGCGGGGCAGTGGTTGGCATACAAACTGGAAAATGAACCAGAAGTGAACATCTACAAAGGACCCACAAATGTCTGCATCATCAAGAGGCACCAAGAGATCATCAGCAAATTAAGGACTTGTGATTTGAATTGTATAAATACATTCGGTCAGGTTGTTAAATGGTGCAGTGGTAAAGTCACTGTCTCGTAGTTAGTCATTGAATGGCTAGGGTTGAAATCCTGCTCTGGGATTAGCCCAGAGGTCCTGCAGGGGCTATTGGCCAGCACCATCTTGATGGCTTATGACATCAAATTGGGGTTGTTTGCCTGAGTTTGGTCTCCACTGGCGCGTGGGGTTCCAGCACACACTTCCTGTTTGACTGAGCAGCGTGAAAAGATGCATCGGGTGTGATCCAGGGTACACAAACTCTCCCGAGTCTGCTAAATGAGAGTTGCTGGGATGTAGCAGGCTCTATACCACTGAGATGTCAAATATAGGGTTAGGGTTAGGATTAGGGTTACTGATTGGACAACTCTCAATTAACAGTGTCAAAAAAATATTACTGTGGATTCGGATTAGGGTTATAACACAGAAAGTAACACTGAGAAAAGTTGTGTTGACCTGCACGTCTGACCTGTGCACACATAAGCAGCTAGTCTGCTCCAGATCCATTCCCAGCCTGTCAGAGGCAGGGCTCTGCCTGGCTCATTAAGCAGCTGAATGTTCATTTGATCCTGGGCACAGAGAGACGAGAGGACCCCAGAGGGAGAGATCAAAGAGAGCCTGCGCTTCAGCCTCAGGGGCCCTCTATGGACCAGTATAGACCATCTATGGCCGTGTTGTCATGCTGACATATCAAACCAAGGCGTGAGTCAGTCTTTTCAAAACAAAGCACTCTCCCAACTCCGTCGTAGGCGTTCTGACGGTACCTTTATCACCAATCGTAGCCTTGCATGTCTTAGGCAGTCCTTGACTGTACACAGCTGCAGAAAAAAAACTGCAACCCAGCAAGTCATTATAAAACAGAAGGGATATTCCAAAAGATAGTTCAGGAAAATGAGTTTGTACTTTCTACCACTGTGTCTGCATCAAGCACGTCCTGGAAAGCGTCGGGGGCCAGGCAGAGGCCGGCACTGACCAGCATGGGCCGTCTTTTTCTCACATCCTCCAGCAGCTGACCACACTTAGCCTTTCAGGAACACATGGAAAGACAGACAGATAGAAAAAGAAAGTTCGACAAGCCTGCTGTTTTCACTTATCTCAGTTGAATTCCAGTAGGGCAAAAAAGAGCAAATCTCTTTCACTCTCATTTGATCTACAGGCCTGGATGTGTAAATGTTCATAATTTAAGTGAACACCTAAGGGAGATCAACTTAGCAACTTGCAAAGAATGGAATTGACTTGCCAATATATCCTCAGCTTGTTATTTTCAAATAAGTATAGTAGCTTGGCAAAAGATTAAGAGCATTAGTAACACGAACTTCCCTTGTCATCCATGAGAAATAGAATTGACTTTCTGGGGATTGCCTTGAGTACATTTTTGAATGAAGCAGACTTCACATTTTTACTCAGACAATCAGAATTCAAGCACTGATCAGCACTAACTATCGTCACGCAGCGGGCAACAAACATGCTTAACCCATTTATAGAAAGTCATGTCATGCTAAGTCGCCCCTGTGCAAACTGCTTTGAATCAAGAGCTGCAGACCTGTTGAATAAGCATGGCAGCCTGATCCTCTGTCCTGCCGGGGGTCTGACAGCGGGTTCCGCAGAGCTGAAGAAGGTGAAGAGCTGAGGTGAGGCGCTCGTGGTATACTCCTTTCTCATCCAGGCGAACGGCCTTCTGCAGGTGGAGCAGAGCCGGCTCCAGCCTCCCCTCCCCCTCCTCAATCCCTGCCAGCTCACTGTGGATCTGGCAACGCATCTCCAACTGCACACTGAGAGAGCAAGCATAACGCTTTAAATCGGACACATGCGGGAAAGAAAGTGCAACTAAACCACAAATACTTCCATTGCAGCATAACAACTGTAAGTAGTTATCCCATTACCTGTTCAGTGAAAAAATATAAAACTCAAATATATGTTATTTTTCAGTTTTAGGCAACCTACACATATTTAGTTTTTCACCTTCAGATTTTTTAAAGAGCCCTGACATTCTCCTCAGGAATATAGAACGATATGAAATTCATGCTTGACTTAATGATGGCAGGACTAGTGTAAGGGCAATTTTACCAAGGAGAGTGAAGGAGTGCTGCATCAGATAAGCATCCGACCTTAAACCAACTTAGATGAGTTTGACTGCAGAGTGAAGAAAAAGCAGCCAACAAGTGCTCAGCATATGTGGGAACTCCCTCAAGAGTGTTGGAAAAGCATTCCTGGTGACTACTATACCTCAAGAAGCTGGTTGAGAGAATGCAAAGAATCTATAATATTACATTTATTTGGATGTGTTTAACACTTTTTTGGGGGGTTCATTTAATATTCTATACAGTTTAATTCTTAGTTTGTCTTCCCTATTATTGTAGGAAAATATAGCACCATACGTAAACCTAAATGACCTCATACCACTGCACATCAACTCTGCATTGTTATTAATATAATTTTGTATTTAGTCCTGAAAAAACAGTGTATACAGTTGTTAGCTTCCTGTTCCGGTGATGTCCAAGAACAAAAGTTATGCAACCAGAAAGTCAGGGGAGAGCCTTTATTTCAGCATGAGAAGTTGATGTTAACAGTACATAGTTCCCACTCTCTCTTTCTCCAAAGAATACAGGAAGTTCCACAGTACTTATACCTAATAAAAGGGAGGCGGCCAAGTGTCAAACCCAGCCAAATACCCTCCAATAAGAAAGGCCTAAATGACCCTTGTATGGGATGTTCCAGCATATGGTCAATGGTCCTATCCCTCAAGCCTGTGACAGTCACATTGACAACTCCTAGCAGGAGGCATAGACAGGACGTGTGTCCTATCTATACACCTGTGCTCAAGAGTTAGTTAGTACATCTGTGTTGTGTTTAGTTTTTCAAGCCTACTTTCTCTCACAGCATACATATTCCTTGTGTTCATACTGTACCATCCATCTTTCTCTTATTGTATTTACTAGAAAGTATTTCACTGTTAGTTGACTCCTGTTGTTAACAAGGGAGTATATATCATATGTATATATCTATGTTTACATATTGCAGTTTATTTTATTGTGCTCTCCTCAGGCATGATATACAATATTGTTTTCTGGATTAGTGTTGCATTTCTTGCCAAATGAACGAAAAACGCATTTTGCAGTATACTGAAACCGTACCAAATGACCTACGATTCTGTGGATTAGGCTGACCGTTACACCCATTGATATACTTATTTTACAAAATCTATAATAACTTCCTATATTTCAATAAAATGTTACAGCATTTTTCCTGAAAAACATAGGGAGATCCTTTTTTTCCTAGAGTAGATTTAACCCCTCATTTTTTAAAGTGTGTCAGTCACCTTTGGGTGTCGTCTAGGACCTGGGCCACTCTGAGGAGCGCCCCCTTGACACTCCACCTGAGGTTGTGCTGAAGCAGGGGCAGACAGGCGTTCCACTGGGAGGCACAAACCGCCTGCATCACCTTGGCATCCCCCTCCCGTACGGCACTCTGCAGCACCTGGTCTAGTCTGCCAATCACCTTAAGCTGGGCCTACGGGACCGGGCAACAACAGCAGCAAAGACAGCCTAAAGAATCGACTGATTCTGCCCAGTATGGTGCAACACTACTGCAACATGGACAGAACTACCAAGCAACAGTAACAAAAAGCTTTAACTATGCGGCCAGTAACATATTGGTATTGTAACACCATCTAACTAAAACATGCATGTTCTCAGGCATCTACAGATGGGCTGCATTAAAAACAACAATTGCCTTAGAAAGAAAATTGCTTTGGACAGAACACAGGCTGTGTTTAAAGGAATTACACACTGCCAAGTTCAGTTAAAATTATGAATTTGTTGATGACACTGTTGATGTAATCATGACAGATCTAGAGTATAAAGTTTTACAAAAAAATCAGTCTAATTAATTTTATTGAAAAAGAAAGGAGACGGCAAAAGCATTTTGCAGGATATAGAGGTGTTAGGCTCAGGTGCAGTAAACTCTGTAGATACTGTAAGAGGATGTACTGTATTATCTATAATGTTGTGACACAGTAAAGCTGCTAATTCATGCATTGGACCAGGCACCTCCACACTGGCTTTGGAATAGTCCTTCATCGTCCCCGTCTGCTTCTTTAGGAGGTCTAGTTCACACTGCACACACTCCATCATGATGCACTGGCCAACACTCTACAAGTGGGACAAAATTGATAAGTTGAACACCAGGGCCGATGGGAGGAAAATAGCGTTGTTCCAGATATATTTAGCAATATATCTAGAAAATGGCATTGTTCCAGGTATATTTAGTAATATATCTAGAAAATGGCATTGTTCCAGATAGGCCGCTAGTATTCGGACTCTCTGAATATACAGCTGACCTGTCGTCAGTTACCCCCCTTGTCAGGTACCTTACACAGTAATATCCAAAATTCAAAACAGATCCTGGTGCGGCACTCTGGATCAAGTTAAACCCCAGAAAAAAAGTGAGAGTGTAGATGAAGTTGTACTTTTAATCTTCAGCCAATTCCCATTTCCACCGACATGACTGATGAGGAATCATTGAGGGTAATAGGAAACCTATTTAAGCTAATGGGAATATGCGGTCCTCTTGGGCTCCGACTCCACTAATCATATCTCTTGTCAAGAAGTTGATTGAGAAACGGGGTCAATTTAAGTGCCTTCATTTGCATAATCGCATGATACATAAGTCAAGTGTAGAGAGTTATCTGTTAATAGTGTTATCTGTTATTGGGTGTCACTCACAGGGACTTCCGCTGTCTTCAGCTCTTTTAGACAGTCAGCTGCCATCTGCTGATGTTTCAGCTGCAAGGCCAGGAGAGCTAGCTCCAGTAGAAAGGCAACTCTACAAAGACAAGTAATATGGTTAACATGGTTGATTTGACATGCACAACACATTGATCACGTGGAAGTGTAAAAAACAAACCACGTGTTATTCGGGAGAAGGTTATTAAAATGCAAAGCCGTTAATGGCATTAGCGCTGAAGATACACACACAACCAAATCACACTGAGTCAACACTAGGTCAACAAGGTCAAAACGAAAAACGATTAGCAGAGATGACGACATGGATTTCATCAATAGGGAAGATTAATGCAGACCTTTTGGATGGAGGGATGGGGGAAGGGCTTGCGGCGAGACGAGGGCTGGAACTACAACCTGGAGAAGGAGCCCGGGCAGCAGTCGAATGTGTCAGGAGCAGGAAAATCTCCCGAAGCTTGGCGCTGTAATCTTTTCTGGCCTCGCTGAGGTCGTCAACCTTACTGAGGAAGACAGAATGAACACACACACGCGTTGAACCCCGGGCGTGCCGTATAACCGTACATAGTCATCCTGATGCTGGTAGTTTGCAGGGTCCGGAGATGGTATGAGTCAATCTGTCAAAGCCTATAGCTCGAGCCACGGACGTTCTAACATGGGAAGAACGCCTGCGGAGAGGGCGCTAATCTACCTCTCCGTACCGCTGGAGAAAAAGGCATGCCAAGTGTGTAGTGAAGATCAGTGGTATAATGATCTTGTCCCATCAGAGATGCTAAGGGCCTAGCTGAGGGATAGCATACCACATGCTTAATGACCAAACTCCAATGGGCACTGAGGTGTACGAATGTAAAAAAAAGGTACACCAAACCTCTTCTGAGGTATACCAAACCTCTTCAAAGCACAAACAAAGGTATACCAAACCTGTTCAAAGGTATATAAAATCTCTTCAAAGGTATACCAACCCTGTACAAAGGTATACCAAACATCTCCAAACCAAAAACAAAATAATAATTCGAGCCACAGTGAGCCATAACATTTGAGCTAAACAATATTGTTGACTTGCTTCTGGCTGTGAAGGCCTGAAAATCATCAGCAAAAAAAGAAAAATGTATCTTCAAATGCAATATGTTGTTAATGATTATTGCGGTTTGTAGTTTTCCCCTCCATAAGACAGAGAATACATTAAGAGTTGGAGGAGAAACATAATCTGGTGAAAATATTGCTGCAAGAAAAAACATTTAGCCTAAAAAGACAATTGTGAGAATATAGAAAAGTATAAAACATTAAAAGTTCTCAAAACAAGATAATATCATAGCAATAAAGGAAAAAAAACACTCACTGTTTAAGATTCTGCATTTTGTAGATTACTTCTAAAATGGGACTTGCTTCAAATTTCTTGGGGTTTTTGCTGAAGTCATACAGGTTGTGTCGTACCTTTGAATCACAGTACTGTATTAGAGGATAACAGAAATATTTTAAGACTATAAAAAACAAGGTAGATGTAGATGGGTTTCTTTACAGGACCCCACATTGCATCCAAAAACAAGTTCATGACTTTAGTCAGCACGTTTAAAAAAGAAAAAGAAAATAAATATAGTACCTGCAGGGAAAATACATTTGGATACTGGTCCGGGGCATGTGACTCTATAAAGTCAGAGGTGGCCTTGGCAAAACTAGAAGCTTCCTTCACTTTCCCAGCATCCACAAGGCATGTGACAAGGTGTCTGAGAGACAACGGATAGATACAGCAATCGCTTACATCACATATAAATTCAATTATTCTGATTCTGTTCAAAGCCATAATGGAGGGACGTTTGTCGTTGCTGATTGGTAGTGAATGACGAAACAGAGGATGACATTCAGAACCATCACCTACAGCATGAGCTGAGCCCTCCAACCGTAGTCAGGATCCCCAATCTCCTCCAGGGCCTTGACCACCTGTGTGAGGGTGGGTACCAGGTGCTGACATGGCCCGGGCCTTAGGAGAGGCCGGACCGTCTGGAAGTAAAGCACCGAGGCATTGAACACCATAAAATGGTATCTGCCGAAGACCA
The DNA here is from genome assembly GCA_016801105.1 of Esox niger. Classification (NCBI taxonomy): domain Eukaryota; kingdom Metazoa; phylum Chordata; class Actinopteri; order Esociformes; family Esocidae; genus Esox; species Esox niger. The sequence continues at coordinate 29,074 of JACXGJ010001928.1, forward strand.
GGAAGAAGAGAAAAAAAAAACAGGTAGAGATCAATAATTTATACAGCGAAAATACGCCAACCTTGGGTCGACCAAGCGTCAGCCATGATAGGAAAAATTGCTATGAATTGCAAATGAACACTCACAATACAGTATAACCACCATTCACTGGGCTCTGATCAACAAATATGGGTCCATTTGAGTGTTGGTAATGTAGCCACATGGGACCAATGTGTACATTAGCCTGGGCTGCGCTAGATATAAATGTCCTTTTGTCTTAATTGGGATCATACTAGCAGACCTTAATTGACAATGGAATGACATTTAGGCACTGAAATTTAATAGGAACTCTAGGGACCCTTTATCATAGTTTTACAGCACTGGATGTCTGTACAATAGACAATCAATCTACATGGCAAGAAAAGAATGCATGCATAGATCATTCGGTTTGATATTTTTACTGCATTTCTATTTGCTATAGCTACATTCATCAGCCATTACATTAGGACCACTGACAGGTGAAGTGAACAGCACTGATAATCTCGTTATCATGGCAACTGTCAGTGGGTGGGATATATTAAGCAGCAAGTGAACATTTTGTCCTCAAAGGTGATGTGTTAGATGCAGGAGAAATGGGCAAGCATAAGGATTTGAGTGATTTTGACATGGGCCAAACTGTGCAGGCAATACAACTGGGTCAGTACTTGTGGGGTGTTCCTGGTCTGCAGTGGTCCAAGGAAGGAAATGCTGTGAATCGGCGACAGTCATGGGCGGCCAAGACTCACTGATGCACGCGGGGAGCAAAGGCTGCTCCGTGTGATCTGATCCAACAGACGAGCTACTGTAGTTCAAACTGCTGAAAAAGTAAATGCTGGTACTGACAGATAGGTGTCGGAACACACACTGCATCCTAGTTTTTAGGTATGGGGCTGCGTAGCCCATGCTGTGAGCGTCAGAACTAGACACGGAGCGATGGAAGGTGGCCTGGTCATGTTTCCTTTAACATCACATGGCTGGCCGGGTGCATGTGCGTCATTAATCTGAAGAACACATGGCACTGGGATTCACTTTGGGATGGAGGCATGCCAGCGGAGGCAGTGTGATGCTTTGGGCCAAGTTCTGCTGGGAAACCTTGGGTTCTGCCATTCATGTGGATGTTACATTGACACATACCACCTACATACGCATTGTTGCAGACCATGTGCACTTTTTCAGGGCAAAGGTATTCTCTGATGGCATTGGCCTCTTTCAGCAGGATAACGCGCACTACTACAAAGCAAAAAAAAAGTGCCTGGTTCAGGAATGGTTTGAGGAGAATAACAACGAGTTCCGGGGGTTGACTTGGCCTACAAAATCCACAGATCTCAATCCAATCGAGCACCTGTGGGATGTACTGGACAAAAAGGTCCAATCCATGGAGGCCCCACCTCACAACTTACAGGACTTAAAGGATCTGTGGCAAATGCCTTTGTGCCAGATACCACAGCAGACCTTCAGAGGTCTAATGGAGCCCATGCCTCGACTGGTCAGGACTGTTTTGGAGGCCAAAGGGGGACCTACACAATATTAGGCAGGTGTTCATAATGTTATGGCTGATCAGTGTATATAGCATATACAGCTCCAGAAAAAAATAGAAGGCCACGGCATCTTTTTCTTTCCTTTCTAAAAGTCCAAAAGGAAGGTTTTGAGTGAGGAACAGAATGGTTAGAATTAAGAGACCACTGCAGATTGAATGCTTCTGTTCCTCACTCAAAACGTACCTTCTCAACTTTTTTGGAAAGGAAAGAAAAAGGTGAGGTGGTCTCTTAATTTTATACAGAGCTATATATATGTACAAACTCAAGAGCAGCTTCAAGTTTCTATCACATATGCGTACCAAGAAATCGACAACATTTCCATTCCTGAATATGTATGTGCCCCAAAAACAGAACAAACCTTCACCCCACCTAAGCCCTCCATCCTCCCAGGAATATTTCCCTCTCTGATGTCTTTGAACATTGGCTCATATGATTCAACTTTCTGCTATAGTTAAACATTTCAGCCCGAAGGCCAGTGGGTTTTGGGAGGGTTTTGTTTTAAAACTCCGGGCCAGGTGTTTCAAAAACAATAAAACACAATCAAGTTTAACAAAACCAACAAAGAATGTTTTATAAAATAATGGCCAAGTGTTATAACTTTGGAACGTATTAAATTCCAAAATACTTGACTCCCGTGTCTTACATAAGGATTTCTCGTCTCCTCGACCAAGCTGTGCCTGTGGCATTGTTTTAACACAAGTGTACTAAAATGTAACTAAAAAAGCAACTGAAATGTTAATGAAATCTCCCCTATTTTTCAGTTGGGGCTTATATCTTTTGCTTTTTTGTCAGATTGGGTGTGTATCTAGCCTTCAGTTCTTTAGACTTGGGTGAGACCAGGCTCGAATCCGCAAGCCAGAAGGGTCTGCTGCTTTGCGCTAGGCAGGACAAAGCATGGGGGAAAAATGGAATAAATGATTCAGCGTTTCTTCATGTAAAAAGGGTGTCGACACGGCTCTCTTTAGTTCTATGAAACATGTTTTGTCAGACTGCATACCTTGGTTTGTCTTTTGAAATCTCGATGGCCTTCAGAAAATGATTCACAGCCTTTTCAGTCTCTTCCTAAAAAAAGAATAATGAGTATGAAAAGGAGAGAAGGATGTCAATAAGAGTAAAATAATAACCACTAGATTGTATTTTTCAGGAGGAATCAACTTTCACCCAAGCAGGTCCAGAGCCTGCTGGTTATCTGTTCTTCGAGGTCAAGAGTTGAATACCCCTAGTACTGTCAGTCATTTTATTACGAGCAAAGTGTGTGATCTGAGCATATGTAGTGTGCATATATCTGAGAAAACCCCAAATCAAATTCCACGGACAGAGATACACAATTCTGGCATCCCATTGTGTCCCAGATAAGCTGCTGACACTGCCATCCACAGGCAACCGCCCAAACGTGAACCTCCTTTCAAATCCCAAACAACACTGCTCCAGCACTTGTCCTCTAACTGTTATACCCGTCGACAGCTTGAGCTTCGCTGACAATTTTTTTTTAAGTGTGAAAGCCAATGGGCCAAAATTCTAGAATGCGGCTGTATATGCATGTGTGCATTACGGACTACAATAAGACTTTCAGCTGCTATGAGAACACACTGAGTGCATGGTCACTGAATAAACACTGCTGAACATGCACCACCGGAAACAACTGGTCTCTTTTTCCTCACCACATTGCAGATGGTCGGCTGAGACTTGAGCTGACCCTGACAGAGGTGTGCTCGGCAAAGGAACTGGTTGGCTGGAGGGTTTCCTTCAAAGTACGTCGTAAGGCAGTCTTGGCTGATGTCTTCAAATCCAAACTGAAACAAAATAATAAAACATATCCATGTACAAAATATGTTGTCCCATCCGGAGACATGCTTAAACATGAACACTTTTTAAACATAGAAAACAGCCTGTATTATGCCTTTTGTACCATATTAAGTATTTTGCATAACATCTGCATTTATGTAATAATATAGTATATCTTGAAAACACTTGAGGACAAGCAAAACCCTTATAATTAAACAAGACGACGGAGGGCAATTTCCTTTGTAGGCATTTATGTTCCATAAAATACATTTTACTTGGCCATGAACGCCAGTAATGAATTTGTAGATGACGCCGTATGCCTTAGGAAGAGGAATATCTTGGAGAGTCATAAATAAACTGCAATGCTTTGTAACAATGTACTGCAAATTGTACATTGCAGTGAGTAAACAAAGTCCCCAACCTGTTGAAACATTTTCACATTGTGTTGCCTTAGCCTGAAATGACACTACAAAAAATATTTTTCAGACTTTATTTACACACAGTAACTAACAATTGCCAAGTGAGTATATACATTTTTTAAACTCTGAATATTAAAATGCCCTATTTGGATTTGTGAACACTCACCTGGGTTAATTACAGCCACAAGTGTCTTTGAATACTTCTCTACTAACCTTGCACACCAAAACTGTGAAATATTCACTCAATCTTTCTTGCAGAATTGTTCAAGCTTAGTCAAGCTGTATGATGACCGCTTATATACGGCACTTTTCAAGATTCTTTGGAGGATTTAGGTCAGGGCAATGAATAGGCCACTCAAGAACATTTGCCTACTTGTCTTACATCCACTGTACAGTTGCATTGGCGGTGCGCTTCGGGTCTTTGTGATGACAGAGGGCAGCAGGTTTTCCTCAAGGATCTGTTGGTATTTTGTACCATCTATCTCTGTTCTATCCTTTACTTTACTTTACTCCTTGATGAGGGGAACCACAGAACCAATATTTGTGGAGATTTGTGATACTGTGGTCACATGCACCAATTGACCAACCATTGCCAAAAAGGCCTGAAGCTCCTAAAAAGTTGCCACTGGCTTTTACAGTAGTTAGCCTCTCTGATAGTCTCCTCCTTGCCTGGTCATCCAGTTAACAGGGATGGCCTGATCAATGCAATGTCTGGGTGGTGCCATACACCTTCTGCTTCTTAATAATGGTCTTAACTGTGCTCCAAGGGATAAACAAAGCCTTTTAAATATTGATATACAGGGGGGAGAACAAGTATTTGATACACTGCTGATTTTGCAGGTTTTCCTACTTACAAAGCATGTAGAGGTCTGTAATTTCTATCATAGGTACACTTCAACTGTGAGAGACGGAATCCAAAACAAAAATCCAGAAAATCACATTGTATGATCTTTAAATAATTAATCTGCATTTTATTGCATGACATAAGTATTTGATACATCAGAAAAGCAGAACTTAATATTTGGTACAGAAACCTTTGTTTGCAATTACAGAGATCATACGTTTCCTGTAGTTTTTGACCAGGTTGGCACACACTGCAGCAGGGATTTTGGCCAACTCCTCCATACAGACCTTCTCCAGATCACTGGGCAATACAGACTATCAGCTCCCTCCAAATATTTTCTATTAGGTTCAGGTCTGGAGACTGGCTAGGCCACTCCAGGACCTTGAGATGCTTCTTCCAGAGCCACTTCTTAGTTGCCCTGGCTGTTTGTTTCGGGTCGTTGTCATGCTGGAAGACACAGCCACGACCCATCTTTAATGCTGTTACTGAGGGAAGGAGGTTGTTGGCCAAGATCTCGTGATACATGAACCCATCCATCCTCCCCTCAATACGGTGCAGTTGTCCTGTCCCCTTTGCAGAAAAGCATCCCCAAAGAATGATGTTTCCACCTCCATGCTTCACGGTTGGGATGGTGTTCTTGTGGTTGTACTCACCCTTCTTCTGTCTCCAAACATGGCGAGTGGAGTTTAGACCAAAAAGCTCTATTTATGTATCATCAGACCACATGACCACATTCCCATTCCTCCTCTGGATCATCCAGATGGTCATTGGCAAACTTCAGACAAGTCTTGACATGCGTTGGCTTGAGCAGGGGGACATTGCGTTCGGTGCTGGATTTTAATCCAAGACGGCGTAGTGTGTTACTAATGGTTTTCTTTGAGACTCTGGTCCCAGCTCCTGGTCATTGACCAGGTCCTGCTGTGTAGTTCTGGGCTGATCCATCACCTTCCTCATGATCATTGATGCCCCACAAGGTGAGATCTTACATGGAGCCCCAGACCCAGGGAGATTGACCGTCATCTTGAACTTCTTCCATTTTCTAATAATTGCGCCAACAGTTGTTGTCTTCTCACCAAGCTGCTTGCCTATTGTCCTGTAGCCCATCCCGGGCTTGTGCAGGTCAACAATTGTATCCCTGATGTCCTTACACAGCTCTCTGGTCTTGGCCATTGTGGAGAGGTTGGAGTCTGTTTGATTGAGTGTGTGGACAGGTGTCTTTTATACAGGTAACGAGTTCAAACAGTAGCAGTTAATACAGGTAATGAGTGGAGAAATGGAGGGCTTCTTAAAGAAAAACGAACAGGTCTGTGAGAGCCGGAATTCTTACTGGTTGGCAGGTGATCAAATACTTATGTCACGCAATGAAATGCTAATTAATTACTTAATGATCATACAATGTGATTTTCTAGATTTTTGTTTTAGATTCCATCTCTCACAGTTGAAGTGTACCTATGGTAACAATACAGACCCCTACATGCTTTTTAAGTAGGAAAACCTCCAAAATCAGCAGTGTATCAAATACTTGTATTTTGATTGCATATTTTAGATTGCTTGACAACTGTTCACTACCAAATTCAGTAGTGAACAGTTATTTGGCTAGATTAAGAGGGCCAGGTAGCCAGGCAGTTTTTAGAACCACATTTGTCATCAATCAATATATGAAGTGGTTGCTATTGGCCTTAGATGTGCTGTAAACAGGCTTGGCTCATAAAAAATTCCACAGAGTTTTAATTGACTGATTAACTAGATTTACTACATGTTGTTATGGAAAAGCGACAACATTCCGTTCGGAATTATAAAGTGCTCTAACGACTGTTGTTGATATTACGTAGAAGATGGGTGCCTGGCAGACGCCAAAGGAACATTAAGAACTCTCAGACAGGCATTACAATAAAGACAGGAGTTCAAAGAGGTTAATTTCTCACCATTTGATCTCATGCTCACCTATTACTCACCAAAGTAATATACTTACTCCGTGCAGTCTGAGCTTCTATAAATCTGTGTTTGAGCTAGCCTATACCAGAACAGTAGACAGTAAGATTGGTATTAAGAGACAGATCATTTGGGCGTCTCTCTTTGACATCAATTAATTATTCACTTGAAAGACAGAGCTGCGTTAATTGGTTCTGTACAGGATATCTGAATCCTGCCCTAAATCGTTAGGACTTGGATATTTCTGGACCAACAATAGTTGTACACTTCGGCCTACACTTCTGTGAATCAAAAGGAAGGGCTAGTGCAGCAGACTTACTGTACAGCACTTCAACAGAAAATTAGAAATCTTTCTCAATGTCATCAATCTTAACAGTGAACAATTCCTTTACCAGTTCGGAGGTTCTCGGCAACCGGCCATAGGTCCCAAAGACACGAACATGACTGTGTAACACATAGACTTTTTACTCCTAATTGTGAACAAAACAACTGTGCTATACTTCATCCAAAATGTACAGAAAGGTCACAGTAAATGTTCATGATGGTTATGGGAGGAATGTGTCACCACACACAGTGCATCGCACCCTGCTGTTTATGGGGCTGCATTGCCACAAACCCTGTCCACTGTCAAAAGCTCCTACCATGGGCACGTGGTAGCGCCGGAACTGGACCTTGGAGCGGTGAAAGGTTGCCTGGTCTATTACATCACATGGACGGCCATGTACGTGTGCACCGTATACCCGGGGAAGTGATGGCACCAGAATGCACTGTGGGAAGACCACAAGCCAATGGAGGAAGTGTGATGCCCCGTGGCGATGTTCAGCATGAGAAACCCTCGGTCCGGGCATTCAAGTGGTCTATTTGACACATGCCATCAACCAAGACATTGGAATTCCCTGATGGCAGTGGCCTCGTTAAACAGGAAAATGCACCCTGCCACACTGCACACATTGTTCAAGAATAGTTTGAGGAACATGATAAAGAGTTCAAGGTGTTGCCCTGGTCTCAAAATTCCTCAATCCAATAAAGCTTCAGTTGGATGTGGTGGCCCAACAAGTGAGATCTATGGTGGCTCCACCTCGCAACTTACAGGACTTGAAGGATCTGCTGCTAATGTATTGGTGCCAGATACCACAGGCCCCTTTCGCCTGTTGGTGTCCTGCGGACGACCAACAGCATATTAGGCAGGTGGTCATAATGTTTTGGCTCATCAGTGTATAATTTCTAACATTATTAATTAGTACATTAAAAAGGGGAGCAATGGGAACATTCCCCTTTAAAAGGGATTCAGCAACTCAATTCCGTAAAGAATTGTACAATTAGTGTCACGAATGGTGTAGTGGTGCAGAGGACGAACCAGGCGTGGGTAATGGGAATACTGGAAACGTGGCAGAGGACGGAGCCGTTCCTCACCTCACTGTCACAATTAGAGTCCCACCATGACAATTATATGCATCAGAACTGTGCCTAAGTCACCCTGTACTCCATTATGCTTTACATCCTTCGCACCTAATCTAGTTTCTCTGCTAGTCGGGCAATTGTAAAGTTTGTAAACAGTGCCAGATACCACAGGACACCTTCTGGACAGGGGTCTTGTGGAGTCCATAGTTCTGTGGGTTGGTTCTGTTTTGGCGGCATGCAGAGGACCAACCGAATATTAGGCAGGTGGACATAATGTTTTGGCTTATCAGTGTATAATATGCTGACAACTTATATTACTATAAATAGTGCCTTTGGAAAGTATTCAGAAAACTTCACTTTCTCCCTCAAAAAAAATCCTGTAGAACTTGATGAAGTCCACCTGTGGTAAATTCAATTGATTGGATATGGTCGATAAAAGGTCCTACAGGGCATGTCTCAGCGAAACACAGGCCATAAGGTCCAATGAACTCTCAGGCCTTTCCAATCAGTTTCATGCAATTTTAATGGACAACATTTTTTGCTTTTCTTTCGAAAACAAGGACAGTTCTAACTGACCCTAAACATTGGAACAGTAGTGTATGTGTGAAAATGCTCAGTGAAATAAGGTGATTCTAATTCTACAGCACAGCATCAAGCCTCAATTAATTGAGCAACTGATAGTTTCATGATTACCTCAATAGGAGCCCTTAAAACCAAACAGAGCATTAACTGTAGCAGGCGATGAGAGGAAATCTATATTCTGCAGGTTGCACAGTCAGATACAGCTTATCTCTCATTCTAAATGCCTGTAAATGTACGTTCAACAACATAAGCCTCAGGAACTCTGACAAACTAAAAAAACTCACTGTTCAAAACTAAGGTCTGATTCACACATAAAGGACATGTCTTTAAATAGGTTTGGCATCTCATCTTGGTCTTTTGTTCAGAAGAATTCTTTAAAAAATTGGAAGATAAAGCAGGTTTATGGGATTAATACAATCCCCAATGCTTTTTTATTTATCTTTTTGTTATCCTACAGTATTTGTTATCTTGGTTAACCCAGAACCAAGGTCTAGCAAGCATTTTCTACAACAACAGGATTTAGTTCTGTGTAAATCCAAGTTAGAATTTCAAAGGTCCACTTCCTCGAATCTACACACTTGCAAAAGCCTCCAGGCAAATTATGACACCAATATCTCATTAAGAATGATTATAACACATAAAGATAACGTGTTGTGGTTGTAATAAGTAGAGATATCAATCTGCTTGTGACATGCCCAACATAATGGCATAAAGGTTACTTCAGTGCAATACAGTAGCAAGAAGATTGGATTCTAAAAACCAATAATATTTGCAATATAGCTAGCTGGACTAAAGAAACGCTAACTCGTCTTTTGAACTAGGCAGTCAAGTGGGACACTAGGATTGTGAACAATATAACAGCATTGTAGCTATCATTGAAAAAGTTAGTGTTACGAGCATTTTACCTCAAATGCCTGCTCGGCGCATAAAACGTACAACTCTGGACAGAAGCATCTGTTGTCGGAAGACGTCTTTTCGACTCCAGGTATCCCATCTCTAATCAACACATATGCAGCTTTCAGCGCATCAGTGTCTAGACAAAAACAAGTGATTAAACGTGTTTAACAACATTGTCGATCACGTTAACTTTAGTTAATTGTTGTATATTGTATACGTATTTCAATAAACACCTCGTTGTTTTGCAGCCTTGGTCAAAAATTGACGAATGTTAAGATCCATTATGCTGAGTCAGTTTTGACAGATCAGATGGCTGTCATACCAATCAGCTTTTGGTAGCTTCAACTAATATTATTGTAACTACCGTTACACGTATATATTGCTAACATAACGTTGAGTAGCCTGGCTGATCACATATATCTAGATGGATGCCACAAGCAATAGTTAAATACTTTTGTCTCTCCTTAGTTTACGCACAAACTTGCAGCTTTTTCCTTGTTGGGGTTTAGGAACGTATCTTAGCAACAAAAACTCCACGGAAAGCACAAAGGACCAAAAGACCTCATTATAACTGGGAGAATAGCTAGCAAGACCTCACTGGAAAAACTAAGACCATCGCTGATATTGAGCAACGACTCGAAACTCAGCATTATTTATATAAAGACACAATAACATTCTTTATGTTATATCGATACATATCAAACCTTGTAGCCTAGGGTCTCAAAGTGAACAAATACAGCAGGATTGGTTCTGCACTTTCAGTTCTTACACTTTCTTGTAAAAAACAGTATAAAAAACTGAGATATTACATTATATATATGTTAACATATGTATCAAACAACTGCAATACGATGTATGTCAGAGTATTATATTTATTTCTTACAATTGTTTTTTCTTTTTGTTCAACTGAATCAGGCCTTGTGTTTTTAATACCTGGCTGGATATTTTAATGTATTGAAATAATAGATGGAAATTATAAAAACAATCAGAATATTCATCACAGAAGATGTTCTAAGGAGGAGGACAGTGAGAAAATGAAGATGAAAAAACTATGAAATAATATGCCTTGCAATATTTTCTGTTATCTAGTTAACAGTGGGACATCACAGCCCAGGACACAACTCAGCTATGCCCGATGTGGGAATAATCTGCATGTTTTGTCACCACCATTGATTTTCAACAAGGTGGCAAACAAAGATAAACAATGTAGCGCAAGTAAATCGCATTATTCACATAAGCATTCCAAAACAATTATAAGGAGGGGATAACCAAAGATCTCCTGTGTTGAGATTCGCATTTCGAAGCATATTTATTTTTCATGAATACATACTTTCCGATTAAAGCAAAAGGAGTAAAAAGATTCATAAGCTATTTTGAAAATGTTAATTATGGCACCAAGAAGCTGCTATGTAGATGTTCCTTTTGAAATCTGGTAATTAGCAGGTCCCTACTAATCCTAACAGCATGTTCCTCAAGGGCGTACTGCCTGGCAGTCAGTCTCTAGCTCGGTTGCAGATGAATAGATTCCACAGGACAACCATGTTATAGGAATGAGTGGAAATGTGAATAAACAAAGATTGTGTAAATTATGAGGTTTGTATACCAATAATAATCTGCTATTTGGCTACAAGAATAATCACTATGTGAAGCCAATATGAGTGGGATGGTGCTGTCTTTTAATGAGAATGAGAATTGTTATGGCTTCTTGTATAAAATACAAACCAAGCCTTTAAGAGGAGATTTACTAAAGCCAGACCTGAAGCTGTAAGTAATATCAATTAATCCTTATCTGTATAAACAGCCTGTTAATATGCCCTGTGAGCGTTTACTGCCTTGTTACCTTATTGGTTGGTCATTTGGTGCAGTTGATCAATAATCAATTTTATCTCACTAATTTATCATCTCAGTACTTTGCTGGTATTGTGTTGTGGGAATGTCCCTAAGATGTTGATGTAGATGTTCATCATCATCATCTTCATCCGCTTATCCATTGTTGGGTCGCGGGGACAGCAGCTCCAGCTGGGGACCCCAATCTTCCCTTACTCAAGTTACATTTGCCAGCTCTGACTGGGGGATCCCGATCGGATGGGCATATTCCCGGGCCCCCTCCAGGATTCTTGCAAGAGTAAAGAGCTGGTTGGTGGTTCCACGACAGGACGAAATCCGCATTCTTCCTCTTCAATCTGAGGTTCGACTATTTGCCGAACCCTCTTTTCCAACACCTTTGAGTAGACTTTCCCAGGGAGGCGGAGTAGATGTAGATGTTACGTTCTCTTAACAGGGCGATAATGCAGCACAGCTGTCCTTGCGATATCTTAAAACCAATATTAATAGGATGTCATTGCACGTTTTGAGCCATGAAATCCCTCACAACAACTAAGTAAATGTATACCTTCATGCTTTTTCACCACGGTATAGAAGCTTACGATTAGAATTAGTGATCTGGAGGGAAAGGGAAGGAGAGGGAATATTGTGGTTTGTGATTTGACTACGACATTTAAACTAGACCCTCCAAATTGGATGAGCATCTCCTTTTGCTGCTTGTCAGAAGCTCTAAGAATGTGGGAATTCTAATTTCTGGAACACGTTACAGGCAAATCTGACCTGAAGATAGAAATTAATGGGGTAGAGTCAGTGTTGAGTGCAGAGCTTGCTCTTCAGAGATGCTGAATGCTTTGAGAAGACTTTTCAAAGTTAAGGTTAGTTCTTGTCCCTTCACAAAATTCTTACTGCGACTCTTACCCAAACTCTAACTGTAACATTAGCACTGCCCTCTATTGTATCAACTAATCACATTCATTTCTGCCTTTGGGACTGATTTGCCTCCTAGGTGTGTTGAATAAGTAAAACGTCCAACTCCAAGAAAACTCTAACTACTAGACTTCATTCTTTCCACAGCTTGTTTTGTAAGCACAAGATGAATAAAATCCAATATTATATATAATTAAACTGTATGAATGGTAATTTCTGTATTGGGGATTGTTTGCTTAATAACTTGGATGCTGATTCTGTCTAATTTAATTCAATCAAGCACAGGGGCTCATTCATTAAAATGATTAAAACTATGCCAACCCAGTGCAGTGTTAATAGCTAATTCACACAATTATCATTGGCCTGGCAATGTCTCTTCCTCCAGGCCATTCATCTTTTTTCCACACTGCACACCCACATCCACTTTGGTAATGTTTTGCTGGTTGGACTCACCTGAGGGAGTTACTAGTGCCAGATGGGTCAAGGAAAATCCCTGCTGAAAATGCCACCTCGTCTCGTTGAGCTCTCAGCCACACATCAGCCAGCCAGCACAGCCAAGACCACTCTTCACAGTGGTATCAAAAGAACACCTTGTCTCTGCAGGTGCAAAGCAGTTTATTCACTCAAGATTATTTCACAGAAAACATAAATTAACTAATATTCCTTGAGCTCATTTTTCTTCCAATTGCTTAATAGGTGAATCCACATGATGACCCTGTTTATGGCAACTAGCATGCTATGTTTTCATTGGCCATGATTAATATGACCACACACCCTACCCTGTCCTCTGATTTCAAACGCAATTTAGCTGCTGGTTGCCACAGTCAATTTAAATGTATTGATTGACAAAAGGAGATTGACAAAAGTAGATTGACAAAAGGAGATAATCACATTATTATAATGTGATTATGTTTTTAATTCTCCTCCCATTTATTACGAAGTGATCAGTTCAGTTATGACTGTAAATCTGTACATTCAAACACCATCCTCTACATTAATGCTCTCCAACTGGGGGAGGAGCAATCAGTCTAGGGAATCATCCTCTTGGCACTTAGTTCAAGTTTGTTATACCTCATCTACCAGTCTCTGTGAATTATACAATTTCTTATCCAAAGCCCCATTTTAAGGGGAGCCTGTCCCTCTCAATTACTGAGCTATTGGCATTTTTCAAATGTATTTTCCTTTTTCAATTAGAGACTTAAATAATGTTGCTGCCATTGTGGGTGCTATGTGTTAGTTACTGTCCTATTACGGCATGGTTTCCCTCGGCAAGATTTGATAAGGAAGGGTCGCTTTCCCAAATCTGCTAAGAATTAGACAGACCCAAACTCTCATCACTTGTGACATATGCTCAGTTGTACTGTATAACTAGTATTGGTATGGCCTATTCGGTTCAAAGTAGATGTTCTGTAGATGTCAGATTATACTGGTTATTTATCATGCACATAAATTTGAGTAGGATTTAGTTTGTTTGGCCACTCAGCACTTCATGCACCCAATACTCCTCAACTTCCTTCTAATGATTTGATGTTACTCATGTGAGTTAGTGATTTTTGGAACAGCTGAAAGCCCACAGAGAATTGTTTTGATGTGTGTATGTAGAATATATTTATAGTGTGAAAAGCTAAGCTGAATATGTTCTGAAGTGGATGTACAATATGCTTAAGGAAATATAACAACATAATGTAGGTACACCACATAGCCAAACGTCAGCATTAGATAATATAGATTTACACTTTGTGAGCTTAGAATTATAAGGTTCCATCTGACATTTCAGTAAAAATTTAGTCATTTGCATATATTGGATTATTGGATGTTTATTAATCTCGATGTGGTGTTATTCTTCTGAAAAAGTTTTTTTGTGTCCATAATTAACAAATAAAAAATAATTTTGTGTCTATAATTAACAAATAAAAAATAATTTTGGGTCCATAATTAACAAATGGCCAAAAATCTAACTTCATTGGTTAACTTGCCACTTTGCAAGGAGTAAGTAGAGACAGAGAGAAGGGGGTGGGTATGTTCAGGCAGTACCTTATACAATAATAATATTTTTTGTGGTTGCACAAAAAACAATACATCACAATAACAGAATACTAACAATACAAAATACTCTAAGTATAAATAATACTGTGATGGTCAGCTGTGTTGTTGTATTGTTTTGTATCCCTAACAGTAGGGGCAGTGGCAGGATTCTTTTCTGTAATTCAAATGAAACACACAGACTTCCAAGACTTTTAGATGATCAATACAGCAAGTATTTTTTGCTGCTGATTGTGTTTGGTCAGTGTCCGTACAGTATACATTATACTAAGAGCCATGGGAAGCCTCCTGTTGACGTGGACATCAGGGGCTCAAATGTAAATTTAAAGTCAGACACTGTCTCGCTAACCATAATCTTGCCAAAGGCAAAGATACAAAAAAACTCTCAGAGGCCAAGAAAAGTGACCACAGGTCAATGTTTAACCACATGCCTGATAAAATGAAAAGTAATAGTAATGATAGTTTTATGAAGAGTTAAAAAATGAAGATTTTGCTAACAGGGAAATGAAATCTTTGATGCTGAATATCTCTGAATCATATTGAACGCAGATGAAACCTTACAATTCTAAGCTCACGACTTGTCAAAGCATGTTTACAAATAATCAATTTCTTTCATCAGCAGTGGCATCTGTTTTAATTGTCTTTGACCACAAGTTAGCAATCCTACTGGAGAGGACAGATCCTACTCCAGCACATTTAAATCACACTTAAATTCAGACAGCCTGAGCATCTATTTATTGTTATTTAATTGCTCCAAATCCAGTGATTAAAGAACCCTAACATGTCTAACAGCAGTTGATTGCATTTCCATTGGGTACTCATTAATCAGTTCTGTGGTCAAGTTCTCATGAGTTACATTACTCTTCTCCTTCTGGGATGTATTTTATCTGGTTAAGGTGACTGGGAGATAAGCTCTGTGTGTGACTAAACTACTTGTTAAGTGGTTGACCTCTCATGCTCACTCTTCCCAGCTTCTCCACTCAACACACACAGCCAACACATTGTCAACAGGGATTAGGCACATGCTTGTCCAGCGCTTCCCATCACTTGAAGTGACAGACATTAGGGAGGACTGGGAGGCATGATGCTGCAGCATCTGCCAACACTTTTATTGGCCCCCTCTACCTCTCAATCTTCACTTCAGTCCCACACTTCTCATGGACTCGCCTGTCCATGCGGCTGATGATAGGCTAATATTACTGCACACTGCCAACACTAGACTATATTACAGCTGTTAAATGCTTTGTTTACTTGTGCCTCATACTCAGCTCGATCATTTTTAATTACTGTCAAAAAATAGTTTTTTCTTTTCGATTTTTTCTCACACTGTGCCCACATAGCGGTTGTATTGCAAAGGATACCAGCAGTGACAAACACATTGTCACGTCCTGGCTATGCCCCAAGCCATCTCTGCACAGGGCTGTGGCCATAGTCAGGACAGAACAAAATATACTTCTAGGCATCTCTATGCAGTTAGGTCTCCCCAGTTGGAGGCAGGTGTAGATCGTTGCCTCCAATTGGGGAACCCATTTATGTTGAGTGTTTGCCCACACTTAGTGTGGATCATTTTGGTTTGTGAGAGTTTGTTTCACGTTACCCAGTCACAGGAGCTGCTATTAGTTTGTTTTCTTTACTTTACAATAAAACATGGATTATAACCGCCTGTACGTCTCTGTGCCTGTGTCCTGCCACCAGCCTTGTGACACACATCTATATTAAAGGGATAGTTCTCCCAAATAATAAACTAGGACATTTGTGTCCTTATCCTTCCAGATGTCTATTGATAAGGTGGAAAAGGAATAAATGTTTTGGTTTATTTTCCAAATGCTAGCATTTTAGCATTTTTGGCACATAACCTTTCCAAGTCAAGAGACCTACATAAGCATCTGTTCACAAATATCCAAATTGTTCAGAAGTATCTGAAATTGGTTGGGCTCAACAAGGCCCTTACACAGAGGATTACTTGAACATGCTAAATTGGTATCATTACTTGAAAGGGATTTATTTTCCAAATGCCATGTGATCATGGTACCCCTTATTATAATTGTATGCTTGCTATTAAAATAACCTGTTGAGCTTCACAGTACATATAAACTTTGGGATTTCTGCCAGTGGTGCTAAAATGCAAGCATTTGTAAATGATGTCAGGGAAACAAAACCAAAGCATGTTTTCCTGGGGTACATAATTCAATGACTGCTTACAGGCTGATGGCAATATTTTGTAATTTGGGTAAAGTGTACCCAATAAATATCAATTACCTCAAAATTGCCTCCCACAACTCTGCATTACTGGATACAGTAGACCAGGGTTCAAATATGATTTAAGGGAATCTAGAGTTCCCAATGTAACAGATGAGCTCATTCGATCGCTGCTATACTATTCAAGGTAGATTTGTGCAACAAAGATTAAATGTGGTAGCTTGACCAGAATGTTACAGTAGGGAGAACAAATATTCAGTTCTGCTTTTCTGATGTATCAAATACTTATGTCATGCAATAAAATGCAAATTAATTATTTTAAAATCATACAATTTGATTTTCTAGATTTTTGTTTTAGATTCTGTCTCTCACAGTTGAAGTGTACCTATGAAAAGAAATTACAGACCTCAACATGCTTTATAAGTAGGAAAACCTGCAAAATCAGCATTGTATCAAATACTTGTTCTCCCCACTGTATATCCCAGGTCTGACTTTGTTTCTATCTCAACCCTCACATGTGCCCAACATAAACATTTTTGTAATTTAGCAGAGGCATGTTTCACATGCAGAGGCTATGTGACTTAGAAGAGCATTTGCTCAAAGACACAACAGCATACTTTTTTTTTACCTTGTTGGCTTAAGGATTTAAACCACAGATTTTTCAGATACTGGTCCAATGCCTACCAGTTATCATATTCCCTTTCTGTCATAGCAGCTCTGAGAGGAACATGACACAGTAAAATAGACTTTTCCATGCAGGTAAGTTCTAACCACCTAGAGGTATTCAGAGAAATGTAAACAAGCGAACATGAAAGCTTGTGTAATGGACTGTGTAACTACTCCAGCTCATCATATATGCATGTAGGGACTGGTGTTGCAGCTGCTGGCCTGTTCAACTTCCTCATAGTAAAAATGGTGAGATACTGTAAGTTAGATTTTTCCCATGGCTTTTCCTTTTTATGAAAAGTAAGTTTCTGCGGACGTCAGATACAGTTGTCTCTTTTCAGTCGTCTTTTTAGCAAGCGGTAGGTATAGCGTTTGGTTTTGCCAGGATGCCGAGGAGGAGCGGGACATGTGTTTTTGAAATAGATCAAAAGCATCTGGGGTATCCAGTGAACTTTATGTGCAGTAGGCAAAACCAAGTACCATGGAAACTGACCAGAGACTGTTATCCTTCGCCTATTCCCTCTTTCTGAAGAATTGTACATGATGTTCATAGGCTCTTTTATGTTAACCGAGATCAAATGGGCAATCAAAATCTCAGTTTGACTCTTAAAGAATAATCAGTTTGGAGGAAAAAGACACCTCCATGTCAACATCCAACAGGCGTTGGCAGAAAGTTCACTCTCCGGTCACATTATCAAAGCAATTTCTGAAAGCTTATTCACTTTCTTCTGCCATTTCCCTTTGATGATATGGAAAGTAACATGCTCATGCAAAAACATTAAAAGTGTTAAGTATACACATGACCATGCAAGATTTTTGAATGACCATGGATAAAAAGGATTAAAAATTCTTCTGCCTCTATTAACAAATTAAATGTTGGTGCAGAAATGAACACTTAAGAAACCTGGGTTACCATATTTTTTAATAATTTTTTTGTAATGTTCCTTGCAGGATTTTTATTGCCTGCCCAATCACAGGTCCACTCCACATACAGTATCATAATAGTGTCTCACTAGCATCTTCTAGAATTACATGACCATGCATGGATACACTGGATGCATTTATCTTTGAATGATGTGCTACAGAACTGGGAATTTAAAAGGCTTCTATAACCACATGAAAATGAGCTTGAAAATATTGGATGATTTTAAGAGAAATCATGGACAATATTTTGCTGTTGTTTGTATAGTCTTTTTAAAGGACGTCTGGAGTTATATATTTTTTCAGGGGTATTTTTTACATGGCTTAGCCAATCAGACCCTACTATGCAAATTATGTTTTATCTCTCAAACATCTTCCAAATACACTAGCAAATGCCAAAAGGACAAAAATATACCAACTGGTTTCCATGAATTATTAAATACATATATAGTCACATCAAACAGTGGAAACATGTAAATAGATAAAAAGGCTAGAAAGTGTTATTCTCACTTAGTAAAAGGTGTACATTGGTTTAATGAGAGCACATTTTAATATTTTGATAGTGCAACAGGTTAATTTAACTAACGACAAAAATCAGGCATACCTAAATCCTGTAGTATTGGATGCAGTAAAACATTCCCAATATTAAAATATGAATGACATTAATTCCCTTTTACCTGTATATTTAAAGTGTTTCTTTACATAAGGTGTTTTCACAAGTTTACTGTACGGATTATTTTGGGTGCTGACAGGGTAAAACAGTTGAATTAAGCTCATTCGGCCTTCATACTGTTTAATAATCATTAATGGTTTAATTCCTTTACAAGTTCAAAAATGAATGCAGGAACTGCACGTTTTCTCTTGAAAATTAAAGTGTCGCTGATAATCAGAGACCTTTACTGTGTATTTATATCCCTGACCGCTGATTCAAGCATGATTCACACAGTATAGTCCAAAATGATCACGGTATGACATAGAAAGCCAAACAGGAATACAATAATGTTGGGCAGAGCTAGGATGTAGTGAGGACAAGAGAGTAAAGGAACATTCTGCTTCTCACTCTCACATCTCCCACCCTTTAGGACAGCCCTGGTTTCTTATGGTTCACAGGGCTTTCCTTTCAGCAGACTGAGTGTCACAGATTACTACGTTTCTTCTCCCACTCCTAATCCCACTTGAGGGAAACACTTTATATAAGGGCACAGATGGTTTGTTACGCTGCTGAAAATCCATCCCCTGTGAGACAAGACATCCAAGTCAGCATTCTTTCGTGGTATCTCTTGCTTTCGCCATCTCTCATTTTCAAAAATGTTCTCTCTGTTACACACAAACACACACACACACACACACACACACACACACACACACGTATGCGTTTCTTTTGTACCCTCCTCACAGTCGCTCACTCCTGTGTGACGCAAGACATCTAACCCACACATGTTTCTCTCTCACGCACTTCATCTTTCATTCCACTCTTAGCTCTCTAGAGCCTTCTATCCTGTAGCTGCAGGGCGGCACTGTTCCGTGCTATCTATATGTGTCTACAAAGGGCACAGAACCCTCCCCCCTGACCCTGTGTCCTCTTTGGCCAAACCCAGTACAACCATCAGCTGATCTCATGACTAGATTAGGATTGGTTCAGTGTCAGTGTCTATTAGGTTCAATATGACCGGTCTGTCTTGGGTCCCTGTCACTCTGACAGATGGTCTAATCAAAGGTAGCCTTTGTCACAACTGTGACAACCTCGTGTCTATATTTGTGATTTCACAGATCAAAGCAAAAGACAAGCAATTGTGTAGATTCGTTGTAACCATACTGCTGGATAAGTTGGGGCTATATCAACTCAGTGAATAAAGCATTTATTAAAGACGACATTCTCTGCTACTGGAAAATTCCATTAGGGATTTTAGAACGATGAATTATGTTTTCAGTGTACTTCAATCACTCTTTGAAAATAATGCAAAGTGGGATATCAGTGTTCTTCAGAAATATAGAATAATGTGGGCTGTTTGTAAAGAATGTGTGAATTATGTTATTTACATGTGTTATTAAATTTTGACCCTAATTACTGTGACACAGAGATTAGCATACATTACTGAGGAAAAAGAAATGGAAATTAAGCTTGGGGACAGCCTGTGGTGTCAAACCCTTTGACTAATAACTGTGACATGTTAGTCAGATGCAAGGGAATACCCCAATATCAACAGACTGTCCCTAATCTTCCCAGTGCCACTGAAGGCCATGTGGACAAAATCCTCTGTCTATGGGGAAGCCACAGGGAACTAAAGTCTTATTTAGGAAATCATAGGTTTCACACCCCCATGTTAATGAAATATGGCAAGGCTTCACCCAAGGTGACATTATTGCACCAGCCTAAGACCCACCTGTGCAATACTCATGCTGTTTGATCTGCATCTTGATATGCCACACCTGTGAGTTGGATGGATTATCTCGACAAAGGAGAAGTGCTCACTAACACAGATTTAGACAGATTTGTGAACAATATTTGAGAAAATAGGCCTTTTGTGTACATAGAGAAAGTCTTAGATCTTTGAGTTCAGCTCATGATGAATGGCAAAAACAAAAGTGTTGCATTTATAATTTTGTTCAGTGTAGCTAAGAATATACCCATGATTTGATGGGCTAAAATCTTAATAATTTTGTTAAATATTCACAGCTCATGAACATTAATTAATGAAGAATGTTATTCTCTCTAAGTACCACCTCTGTTCTTACTGTGATAGTACTTCCCATTGTTGCTTGAAAGTCCAAAAATATAATAGTGTGATCAAGCTGACTATGTGCATAAAGGGGCCTCCATGGATTGGTCCAGCACAGGTAAAGGAATGATAACTAACTCTTTCAAATTTTTGTTGTTTTTATCTCACCTTTCAAAAGTTTTAACACTAACTTGAATACTATATGTTGAATACAATATGTTCAAGTTCACCTACTGGTGTCCTAGTAACAGATTGCCTTTTTGTCTTTAGATGCTTTACGCAGGAGTGACCAGCAACATGCAGACGATGAGAACGGGAACCCTTTTCCAGGGCTTGATCATCAGTTAGGTGGTGACTGTGAAAAGGAGTCTCTTACACCTGGAAACAATGTCCAATCACCCAATGCCATATCTAGACCATATCTTGTCATCTTGTTTATGATAATGCTTGCATTTAGTTCTACATTACAACAATCAATAGTCAAATCACCAATCACCATATAACATATACTCAATACTCTACCCCACACAACTCCTTTCCCTGTGTTCTAAAGCCTATAAGCACAACTTGGCTTGAACTAAACTAGTCTTGATAATGTATAATCTGCAGATGTTTCACAATCCAGAGCATTGAGCCATGTGCAGCCACATTTAAAGGACTTGCTGTTTTCAAAAGAATGGCGCATACATAAGAACAAGGTCCAAAGTACTTGTCTTTACACGTAGCCTACAATAAGCAAAAGACATAGGCATGTGTACTTTCTTTAAGAAAGCACACATAAGTTTCTGTAACACTATATAAATCAACAGTGAAATGTAGACACATTTTCCAAATCATTTGAATGGATAAATGTGCCCAAACAAATGTATCTGGTACTCTATTTATACAGTGGGGAGAACAAGTATTCGATACACTGCTAATTTTGCAGGTATTCCTACTCACAAAGCATGTAGAGGTCTGTAAAATGCATCATAGGTACACTTCAACTCTGAGAGACAGAATCTAAAACAAAAATACAGAAAATCACAATGTATGATTTTTAAATAATTAATTTAATTTTTTTTGCATGACATACGTATTTGATACATCAGAAAAGCAGAACTTAATATTTGGTACAAAAACCTTTGTTTGCAATTACAGAGTTCTACGTTTCCTGTAGTTCTAGACCAGGTTGGCACACACTGCAGCAGGGATTTTGGCCCACTCCTCCATACAGACCTTCTCCAGATCCTTCAGGTTTCGGGGCTGACGCAGGGCAATACAGACTTTCATTTCCCTCCAAAGATTTTCTATTCGGTTCAGGTCTGGAGACTGGCTAGGCAACTCCAGGATCTTGAGATGCTTCTTACGGAGCCACTCCTTAGTTGCCCTGGCTGTTTGTTTCGGGCCATTGTCATGCTGGAAGACCCAGCCACGACCAATCTTCCATGCTCTTACTGAGGGAAGGAGGTTGTTGGCCAAGATCTCGTGATACATGGCCCAATCCGTCCTCCCCTCAATACGGTGCAGTCGTCCTGTCCCCTTTGCAGAAAAGCATCTCCAAAGAATGATGTTTCCACCTCCATGCTTCACGGTTGGGATGGTGTTGTTGGGGTTATACTCATCCTTCTTATTCCTCCAAACACGGCAAGTGAAGTTTAGACCAAAAAGCTATATTTTTGTCTCATCAGACAATATGACCTCCTCCCATTCCTCCTCTGGATCATCCAGGTGGTCCTTGGCAAACTTCAGACAAGCCTGGACATGCGCTGGCTTGAGCAGGGGGACCTTTTGTGTGCTGAAGGATTTGAATACATGACGGCGTATTGTGTTATTAATGGTTTTCTTTAAGACTGTGGTCCCAGCTCTCTTCAGGTCATTGACCAGGTCCTGCCATGTAGTTCTGGGCTGATCCCTCACCTTTCTCATGATCATTGATGCCCTACGAGGTGAGATCTTGCATGGAGCCCCAGACCGAGGGAGATTGACCATCATATTGAACTTCTTCCATTTTCAAATAAGTTGTTGCCTTCTGTCTAAGCTACTTACCCATTGTCCTGTAGCCCATCCCAGCCTTGTGCAGGTCTGCAATATTTTCCCTGATGTCCTTACACAGCTCTCTGATCTTGGCCATTGTGGAGAGGTTGGAGTCTGATTGAGTGTGTGGACAGGTGTCTTTTATACAGGTAACGAGTGGAGAACAGAAGGGCTTCTTAAAGAAAAACTAACAGGTCTGTGAGAGCCGGAATTCTTACTGGTTGGTAGGTGATCAAATACTTATGTCATGCAATAAAATAATAATTAATTATTTAAAAATCATACTATTTGATTTTCTGGATTTTTGTTTTAGATTCCGTCTCACAGTTGAAGCGTACCTATGGTAAAAATTACAAACCTCTACATGCTTCGTAAGTAGGAACACCTGCAAAATCAGCAGTGTATCAAATACCTGTTCTCCCCACTGTAGATGTGCAATTGACAAAGCAAGTGAAAGATTAAATCACTGCAGGCTGACAGTTTGAAGAAAGAACAGGATTCTAGCAAAATTTACTAGCCTAGGAAAAAAATTATTTACAGTATTTTACACTGGTCAAATGGAAGAACAGCCAATAATTGGATTATTTTCTGTAAATTAGTATTTTTGGTTCACGGATTTGGATTCATTTTGTTATTTCTTGTAGGCATTGATAATGCTGTATTGTGGTAACAAATCATAAAATAATAAATAAACTTTCACTTTATAACATAGTTTTTAGCAACGTTTACAATATAATGTGTTGGAATACAGAGCCGAAAATGGAATCTGTCACTGTGGAAATACTTTTTGTAGTCACTGTATCATGTAACTGTCCTTAACACATTTTCTAGCCTCATTGGCATGTAGGTTAGCTAATATGTCTAGCCAAAGGGTGTGGTAGTTATGGGGTTAATTAAGAACGTATTATTATAGCTTGGTGTTAACAATTAATTAGCTAGCGAGATATGCTTTCTGGAAGTAAGCGTTAGGAATTGTTTGTCAAATGATTTCTGCCAGAAAATGATTTGTCCATGCAGCTAACAGATGATTCGCTGTTCCTGGAACATAAACAATTAATGCAGGTGTGCGTCCTCTCTTTGATACCTAGATTGGTTCATTGGTTCATTGTGAGTGCATTGCATCAGGACCTGAAAGAGCCAATACAGCACCATTTGGTTCATACTTTGCTGAGGGCAGAACTTAACTGAAATTATCATTAGGTCGGTTGGTGAAAACAAATGTAGCTTTGATGTCAACATGCCTTTCAGATACTTTTAAGTCCACGTATAATTTGCTGTATGATAACATTTCCAGGGTTTGTGCTTATTGTTAAAGTGGTATGTGTGTGTATGTGGTTTGCATGTTATGCTGAATTTCATTTTAATCCCTGTAGCCAACTCTTAAGTCACACTATTGTGTTAAGGTGTAAAAAAAGCATATCAGGAAAATGAGTTACCATCTTGTGAAGATATGAGCGGGGGAGTAAGAGTTGTGAGAGAGAAAGTGATAATTTGAGTGTTCAATGGTGTGTGAATGGAAATATGTGTGGTGAGAAAATGTCACATTCCTGAACTTACCCTGAACCCATTTTGTGCAGCATTTTGGTATACAGTACCTGAAATGCAGCATTTGATGTACATTACATGTACAATTTTATCAAGCAGAGAAGTAAAAATTTCAACCGGAAACGTCAGAAGATTCAAAGGAATACTCTATATTTCTTTTCAGTAATATGTTTCTTTTACTGCTCTCCTCACCAACCCTGCCTGGTTGTCTACCCAAACTTCTTGCTCTGGCAAAACATTTTGCCACAGTGTCTGGGTCTAACATGTCCTTGTTGCAAAAACAACCAAACCTGCCTGATCCCAGGTCCAGGTAACTAAAAGCTCTCTATAGCTTTAGTGCCAAACATCCATCCCAACAAAATAATAATTGCTTCATAAACATCAATATTTGGATAGTGTTGCTGTACATGTTTTCCCCTGAAGGCTTAAACACATAGGCTTTCTCATGTGGGTAACGATGCCTTAAATGACTGTGTATATTTTGCATATTGTCAAACAGCCAGCACACTGAACTGATTATACGGTGTGAACGTGCCACTGCTGCATGTAAATCTTAGGAGCTTCTGAATGAAACACATTGGACCCATTTTTAAGGGAGTTAGAACAGAAGGAGTGGGTGTTAGTTGCATCTGACAGATCACAGACCACGGTTGAAGAGGACAGGGTGATTATTTCTAAGCCAAGAGCATCTCTGGAATATTCTTTCCTCCCTCTTTCTTCTCTCCAAGCACTGAGAACAGCAACGACAGCAGCTCTGAGGCAAAATGCCTCGGCTGGCTGTGGCTAGGCTTAGGTTTACCTTCAGGCTTGCTGTGCTGGAGAGAGCATGGAAGGCCTGCACTTGTCTTGTTGATGTAGTATGTTCCTAAAAAACAACATTTACAGTAATGGTGATATAAAATTAAGGCGCTTCTCATGCTGCTGAGACTACATATGTCTGGCAATTATACACATTTTTGGATTGGAACAAAGGTGTGGATACCTACTCACCTCCTTCCAAACTCACGGCCATTATTTTGATCCCTTCGCAGTTGGCATTACATTTTGTCCAAGGTGCTCGATGGGGAGCAGCAGTCAGTGCAGGCCAGAAAAGTAATTTGACAAAACACTTCTGTATGGATCTCAGTTTGTGCAAAGGAGCATTATCATGGTAAAACAGAAAAGGGCCAGATGGTGAAGTGTGATTCTTCAATACTGAGAATATACTTCCACTCCTCCAGAGTCCAGAGGTGGAAAGTATTACAACAGGCATTGCACGTGGTGATTTTAAGCCATTAAACCCATGCCATGAAGCCCTGAGAAAACAGTCACTGTACTGATGTTGCTTCTAGAAGCAGTTGGAACTTAGTAGTGAGTTTTGCAACCAAGGATCAATAGGTTACACGCTCCAGCACTCTGCAGTCCAGTTGAGTTTCTGTTTCACTATATCTGTACTTACAGTTGACCCGGGAAGCTCTAGCAGGCAGAAATTGACAGCTGACTTTTTGAATAGGCCTATGCTAGTACCACTGAATGTCACTGAGCTCAATGTACAGGCCATTCTATTGCTGATAGTTGTCTATGGAAATTTCAATCTGTTTGGTTAAATTGTATTCACCTGTCAGCAATGGGTGTGGATGAAATAGCAGAATCACTAACTAGAATGGGTGTCCACATATTTTTGGCCATGTAGTGTAGATTCCAAAAAGCACAGCAAGGAAAACAAGTGGTAATTGGCCAGTCATCCATCCAATGCCTTTGGGGACTGCCATTAATAATATTATGGTGATGTTATTGCCGGAAGAATCATATACCTGATCATGTGATGGCAGTGAGACACCACAGAAGAGCAGGATGTTATTCCAAGAAACTGTGTGTACACTGACATGCATATTTCTCCAATAAATGGTTAAACTACTAAGTGGCATTTTCTGTCTGAAATACCATACAAAGTTATTACAAATGCGCATTCAACCTCTCTTGTAAAGGTATAACAAAAGCATGTTCAACCAATCTCAGGACTTGTATGACAAATGAAACAGCGAGAGTTTCTCTTAGATTTTATTTAAGCTTAATCTAGCTTTGAAGACATTTTCTGACCTTTATGTACAAAATGTACCATAACATTGGAGTCCCCTCAAGGCTTGCTGTAGATAGAGACTGATTGATCTGTCAACCAAAATGATTTGTGCATTTCTGTTTGATTAGGTAATAAATATTGAGGTACAACAATATTTAACCCACAGTCAAAGGGGTTACATAATCCACAAAAATTTGCTAATTTCAAAATAAACATATTGTTGACCTTTCCTTTATATATCAGGTTTTAAGGAATATGTCTCTTTATATTACCACTTGATATATCTAGCAGTAACATAGCCAGAAAAAAGACTGTGGGTGTGTGAAAAAACACTTGGTTTGCCACATCAGATTCTCTTTCCAACACAGTAATCCATTATTTGATTGTTATTTTAAACGCCACAGAGTACTCGTTCTTTACATGTGGCTTATCAAATAAATAATAGGCCTACACTAGATAAGAATAGATAACAACTAGGCAAGAATCTACACAGCATCCCCCAAATGACATTTAAAGGAAACGTTATTGGGACAGCCTATCTGTTCAAGTTGACATCTGTAAGGGCAACACAATGTGGCTTATCCTTAAATAATTATATTATTTAATTCAACTCCAAAGTCTGCAAGTTACCTTTCAAACACCAACAAAGTGAACTGTTCATGTTGGGGCCAACGTCGTTCTCACGAGTCTAAGACTTTCATTAGGGACGGATACGAGTGACCCCCATTCACCTTTCAATTGACCAGCAAAATGTTTTTGTTTTGACACACCGATCAGCCATAATATTATGACCACATGCCTAATATTGTGTAGGTCCCCCTCGTTGTGCTCCTCAACCCATTCCTGAACCATTTTTGCTTTGTGGCAGGACACATTATCCTGCTGAATGAGGCCAATGTCTTAAGGGAATACCGTCGCCATGAAAGGGGGCACACGATCTGCAACAATGCTTAGGTAGGTGATACGTGTCAAAGTAACATCCAAATGAATGACAGGACTCGAGGTTTCCCAGCAGAACATTGGCCCCAGCATCACACTGCCTCCGTCGGCTTGCTTCCTTCCCATAATGCATCCTAGTGCCATGTGCGGTCCAGGTAAGCGATGCAATCTTATTTGGCCATTGACATGATGCAAAAGGAAACATGATTCATCAGACCAGGCCACCTTCATCCAATGCTCCGTGAAACAGTTCTGATGCTCACATGCCCATTGTAGGTGCTTTCGGCAGGGGTATATGGGTCAGCATGGGCACCCTGACTGGTGCACCGTTATGCAGCCCCATACTCAACAAACTGGGATGCACCATGTGTTCTGACACCTTTCTATCAGTACCAGCATTAACTTTCTAGCAATTTGACCTACAGTAGAATTAGACCGTATTTTATGCCAGGACACATAGGAGACAGTCAATGGTCATAGCCAACCATTAACCTGTGCATTATCCTCCATATCCTACAAAATACCCTTTGGGTATGTTCCAACCTAAGGTCCCAAACACACTATCCATAAACCGTGTGTGTTTACAAGCAGAAAGATTTTCTATTTCCAATAAGTGGCACTTGTGGGCTTAGTTACTAATTTATTCAATTAATCTTTGATTACATTTATTTATTTATTTTGATATATCTACACTATGGTATAATACACTTTACGATTTCTGCACTGTCAAATATGTGAGCAAGATTTATAATTTCTAGTAATTTTGGTACCTATTTATTTTTTCTCATCGTGCATTTATCGACAACACTTCCGGGTTTATCATCCAAATGAAAGGGCTTAACACGGTTATCCTCACAAAGTTTAAAGTGTTTTCTTTACAAATGTAAGCCATCCCACAAAGAAAGCTCAAGATACAAAATCCTCTCTTAGTTTACTCTCTTAGAATCTTCTTCCTCTCTTAGAATCTTCTGTCTAGGTGAGTTTGAAGTCAAGGGCCGGTGGTTGTTAACCTTATATGTTTTACAATGTAGCATGTGTAAGAAATAAAGAAGGGGTTAGGTTTATGAAGACTACGATTATGAAGAGTTTCAGACCACTTTTTATTTTATCAAGAGAAGGGCCTTAATATCAGATCTGTCTATACTAACAGCCCCTAAATAACCACTAGTGAAACACATCCCATGTTTCAGGGTTCGTAATCCACCAAAGGACTACAGTAATCAAACATTATTTTGAAGGCGAGATTGTTTTCTTCACATTGGTAGAAATGTTTAACAGGCAACGATGGTTACAAACTAGTATTTGGGAGTGTGAGAATACCTGTCTGTAAGTGTGGTCGGATGCCTGGACTTCCGGGTAAGATGAGTTGCATTTTTGTAACGACTTGAAGCAACTTGGGAAATCCCACTTTTGATTGCTGTATCATGGACACGTGTTTGTTAAATGTTGAAGAGCGATATGGTGACAACAGTCAGTGTTTTTATGTAAGCGGATGAGTTTGCCTTTAATATATCAAATAAAATGACGTGATGTCAAGGCTGAACCGCAATAACTAACGAGAACGGCATTTCTACTGGACCGAGAGCATCACAGTGTTAGTTAAACGTGTACATAGTACAACTGTGTCCCTATAGCAATTTTAAGCATTGTAACTGCTTTAGTTCTAAAGTGAAGAACAGTTACGTGAACCAGGGACAAAGAGGCGTAAACTTTTTGACGGTTTCCTGGTTGTCTTATTATATCCGCGGCTTCCAAAGAATTCGGGTGTTGTTTCCAGCGTGTAGACTGCAGTTTACGTTTAAGTACACGTTATCTAATTTGAAGTAATTTATTCGAATTGTGT
Source organism: Esox niger (assembly GCA_016801105.1). NCBI lineage: Eukaryota > Metazoa > Chordata > Actinopteri > Esociformes > Esocidae > Esox > Esox niger. The sequence continues at coordinate 58,192 of JACXGJ010001928.1, forward strand.
TGCAATTACAATTGCTAACAAACGACACATTTGAACTTTTTAACACTAGAACTGCCAACGCGTGTACAATTTACCCATGCGCGATTTCGCCTGGCTGCAGCAATTCTACTTCAAGTTATGTACCCTGTAAATGTTTTTAGATATTGTCTTCCCAAGATAATATCTCAAATCATAAAACTGGTGCCGTTTAACAGGTACTTGCTTTCAACATCAACTGCCAGCCAAAACGCAGAGGAAGCGCATGGTCTCCCGAAATTGATTCCTCGTCAGCGTTGAGATAAACGAGTTGCCCCATTGCTCAGACCAGAAACTTTCCATCTTAATGTTATTCCCGCAGAATGCACCTCTTACATCAAGAAGCGCAAGAAAGGCCTTGAACTTGGCAAGTTAAACATCCCAGGCGGCTCTCTTCACTCGCTCTGCACGATTCATCAGCCACTGTGCGTTCTCGGATGTGCTGCAACATCACTTCACCAAACAGAGATAAAAACGCGGAATGTTTGTTTCAAATGTTACGCCTTGAGTGTGCTGTGGGACTAGCTGACTCTGATAATATTTTGGACTTGATGTCGCCCTGTTCCTCCGCCATACTCGATGGTAATCCAGGCTGTACCCTCTTTCCCTATCTCTGGCAGGCCTTATGATAAGGAATAATATCATTATTTTCGACGAAAATGCCCATTGTCACTCTATGTAAGCAAAGCTATATATCCATATATCTCTGTCTCTTATCCATTGTGAATAGCTGTTAGGAATTACCTCAGATCACTCACTCTAACTGTTTCACATTATATATATGCATTCATTTTCGCGCAGTTAATAATTAAACATAAACATTGACTATTTAATTAGAATGTTTAAACATAAATCCCGCGAAAGAACGTTTTTTTTATATAGGTGAAATTTACCCGTTGCGGTTATAGGTATAGATGTCCTTATTTTTTATCTGGATTTATCTTGACTATACTGTATTTAACAATAGGGAGTGGAACACAACACAAGTCCAATGCTGGAGGACTTCAATATTTTATTAAAACTTAGTTATGTTCAATTGAAAAATATAAATTTGGTGCAATATAAGGGCTTTTATGTCTTTCATATTGTCTGATTTATGTCTCTGGTTTAGGTTGAATGTACTTAAACCCAGATGTGTTTGGAAAACACATTTCTGGACCTTCTAACCTTGCTAAGCAGACGTTTAACATTATTAATAATCATCGTTAACTACCTGTATACGCTTGGTCTTCTGTTAACCCTCCTTGTATTTACGTAAAGTGACCAGCCAGTTGGTCTGGGCGGTTGTTGTCTCTTGTTATCTTACTGAGAGAAAGTAGGCTTGAGAAACTCAACAGAACACAGAGGTACTAATTAACTCTTGAGCACAGGTGTATAGATAGAACACATGTCCTGTCTATGCCTCCTGCTAGGAGTTGCCCATGTAACTGTCACAGGCTTGAGGGATAGGACCATTGACCATATGTTGGAACAACCCATACAAGGGTCATTTAGGCCTTTCTTATTGCAGGGTTTTTGGCTGGGTTTGACCCTAGGCCGCCTCCCTTGTATAATAAGTACTGTGGAAATTCCTGTATTCTTTGGAGAAGCACAAAGGAACATCAATGTCTCATTCTGAATAAAGAATGGCTCTCCCCTGACTTTGGTTGCATAACTTTTGTTCTTGGACATCATCAGAACAGGAAGCTAACATTACACAACCCAAATTATTTACAGAAATGTTCAGTCTTACACTAAAATGTTATTAACGTCATGACAATATGCATACAGCTGAACCTTTGTAATCTATTTACCAACCAACAGATTGAGGACCCCCTATGATGCTACAGAGTACATCAATGGCATCAGTTACGGACACCCCACCTTGTGGCTGCACAGCGGCAGGGGTTTTTTGTTTCATTGTTTTGTTTCATTCTTGAAATCTGAAGGTAACACATATTTTACATTCAACTAATCTAAACTGTGATGTATGTATGAGTTAGAATAATTTTTTAACCTGTAAATGGATCACTATTTACATATTAAGATAGAGAAATGGCGAAAGATAGTGCTAACAACAGACCAGACACGGAACAACCAACAATATCTACACATAATCAACAGACCGCACCCCAAAATACAAATGAACCAGCCATTACTTTGTTACACAGCAAAACAGACAATAAACCTCAAATGCAAGGCTTGTTAACCAAGCTTAGTAGCCCCAGTTTTTCACATGATCCGGTTGACTCTCACCCAAGCTCTCTGATGCAATGTCATTATAACGATGGCGATGTTAGCGTTACACAATGTAATACGTTTGACAATGTTGAATTATGGCAGTTGATACAATTCCAAAATACTGGTGAAGTTGGGGATTTTGGCAAATTCTATGCAATCATCATGGCAGGCTTGGATACCATGATTGTTCGAGCTTCAGACTTTGTACACGGGCCTTGTGATCGTCTGCAGATTAAGTTGATTGGTGAATCTATGATATGCCGTGTACATGTGACAATGAAAGCAGATTAATATAATGAACACTCTCAATCAATCAATCAAATTTGTTTTATAAAGCCCTTTTTACATCAGCAGTTGTTGCAAAGTGCTTTCACAAAACACCCGACCTTAAACCCCAAGGAGCAAACAACAGTAGTGTTGAACTTCAGTGGCTAGGAAAAACTCCCTATGAGAGCCTAAATTTAGGAAGAAACCTAGAGAGGAACCAGGCTCCGAGGGGTGACCAGTCCTCTTCTGGCTGTGCCGGGTGAACATATTTAGAGTCCAAGTTTTAATAGTTCAATGCATGTGGGCTAATCCCAGCGTCCATTCAAACCCAGCCTAGATCAGGGGCATAACCAGATGGTCAAGGACAGGGACAGAGATGTTTGGTAATTTACTTGAAAGTGTTATGCAGAGTAATGCTAAGATTATGATTGATGAATCTCTAGAGCTGGCGGTACAAATTGTCAACAATCGTGAGGGTGGTGCCCTGCGGCGTAAAGCTCAAACACTGTTGATAAAGCAAATTATCAATAAAAAATAGAAGGCATTTAAATGTGGCTGTGAATAATGATTCTACATGTTTTTCCCGTTTGTTTGGTGGGTATGTTGAACCCACAGTACACATGCTGAGGCCCTGGTTAGTGGTTGTGAGCTACATATGGGGGCCTGTTTAGCGTTAGATGATTGTGTGGTATTCACGGATATTGTTCGGTTTGAAGAAATGACAGGGTGTAAAATCGTTCTTTCATCGAACACAGGCTGGTCACTATTTCAAAATTTCAAAACAGCGAGGACACCCACCCTAGAACCATATTTATGTATTTTTTCACGATAACCCCAGGGTTTTCTGAGTGTGCCATATGTTTGTGAGTGGTGTTATAAAGGTTTTAACACCCGTGGCGATCATGGTTCTAAACATAGCTGTAGTGTCTGCATGAAGATTGTCATAACCAACCTCATAACACAAAGCAGTGCTGTATGTGGATAAGTTATTCTGACTTTTGTTAAAGACAGCATAAAGGCTTGAAGCACCACAAAGGTGTGGGTCATTGGTTTATCAGGTGTGATCAGAAGAAATACAGTGTCGATTGCGGCCGTCATTACAACGTTAGTATTACCAACTATAAAGTGCACAAGTGCACGGCTAACATGCGTCTGAAATGTTACGTGGATCTGTCTGTTGAAATTAATCATCAGTGTTTCATAAAACCCTCTAAACCCGAGGACCCCAGTCAGTGCTACATATTTTATGATTTTGAGACAATTACTTATGAATGGTGTACACGCTGCAAAATTTGTGTGCGCAATAAGGTTTTGATAACGAGGCGGGGTGTTCGCCCGGAGATGGTTGTGTCGCTGCTTTTTTCCCAAAGTTTACGCAACCGAAATATACTGACTACACATTTATACCTCTAAAGGTTTCGATTGATGCAGTAACTTGCTAACAATGGTATTGGCACGACACTTATTGCTAATGGTAGCAAGCTCATGATTTTTACAGGCCGAACATTCAAACAGAGATACATTGATAGCCTTTGCTTCCTACCGATGAAGCTGGTGGCATTGCCAGGTGCTATGGATTTTAAGGATTGGAAAAGGGCTACTTTCCTTACAAGTTTAACATCAATGAGAATGAGAACTATGTTGGGCCCCATCCGGAACAACAATTCTACAGTGTGAATACCATGATGGCTAAAGATAAATGACTTTTTGCAATGGTAAAAACTGGTTCTGCAGACCCCTTTGTTATGATGTATGAAATTAAGGCTTACTGTGTGAATGATGTGGTCATTTTGAGAGAGGGTTGTATGCACTACAGACTCAAGTTCCTGGAGTGTGGTGGGGTTGACCAATTCCGGTAAATTATGATTGCTTCAGCTTGCATGAAAGTCTTTTGCAACAGATTCCTCACCAAGGACACCATTGCATTGGTCCCCTCAGAGAACTACAACCATTGTCAGAAGACATTCTCAAACAGCTCAATCCAATGGCTTGAATATGTGGCTGCTGATGAGCATATATCAAAACAGCATGACCTGAACCGGGTAGAAATTATAATCGGTTCCTACTATGTTGATGGATACGTTGAACGCGATGGTGTGTTCACAGTATATGAATTTCTAGGTTGTTTCTGGCGTGGTCACCCAAAGTGGTATTGTTCAAGAATCATGAACCCAGTAATAAAGATTCAGTACGGGTTGATGCACCAACAATGGCTGACAAAGCTTGAAGCTTTAAAAGAACAACACAATGTACATGTTCAATACATATGGGAGTGTAAGTGGAAACTGTTTAAAAACACATCCACAGATGTCCAAGCTTTCATGAAGACCTTTGTTTCTCCAGAGCACCTAGACCCTCGGGATGCTCTTTTCGGAGGTCGTACCAACGCAATTCATTTCAAGTTTACGGCTCTTGAAGGGGAGACTATTCAGTATAATGATGTCTGTAGTCTTTACCCATTCTGCAACAAGACAAAGACTAATCTGATTGGGCATCCAGACATAATCTTTCGAGATTTCAAACCGCTAGACACCAACTTTGGTTTTGTTAAGGCTACAGTGTGTCCACCGAAAGGCCTTCATCACCCAGTTTTACACCACAGGGTCGGCGGTAAGCTATTCTTTCCCTTATGTAGATTATGTGCTGTCTGAAAACCAGGTAACTGGTTGTTCACATACTGATTCAGAAAGAGCTTTAATGGGTACCTGGGTTTCTATTGAGCTGGTTAAGGCTGTTGAGAAAGGTTATCTCATTGTGAAGATATTCGAGGTCTGGGATTTCACCAGGACATCAGATGATCTTTTTGCATATTACATGAGTTACCAACGTCGCTCAATTTGTTAGTGGTGGACCAGAGACGTACAGTTACAAAACCTTTAAAGGTTTGACCTGTCTCAAAGCAAAAGGCATTACACTTGACAGCTACAACACCACCATTGTTAATTTGGAGACGCTAAAACGTTGATAACTTTGTACGAGGCGAGGGTGGTGATGATGATCACGTCCCTAGAGTAGTGTCTTAAGTGTTTCAGAGTTGTGTACAACAAGCGTGTACTGCTCCCTGATTACAGCACAAGGCCTTACGGGTACTAAATCACATTCTAGGATGGATAGCGGTTTTGCTGCTGATTCAGAAAAACAACCTTTTTATTATTGACGATTTAATGAAAAGTGCATCAGAATGTTTAGACATGGAGACAGTTATCACACAATATTCACACCACCGTAACCTGAGTGCAATTTACCTTGTCCAAAACATGTTTTTTAAAGGCAAATCTAGTAGAACTATTAACTTGAACACAAATTACCTCATCTTGTTTAAAACCCCCTGTGACAATCAGCAGATTAGTATTTTAGGCAGACAGATATACCCCGGTCTTTCTCGATTCTTGATGAAGAGTTATTTACTTATTGACTTTAAAGCTACAACCCCAGAACACTACCATCTGAGAATGACAACAGGGTTATTTTCAGGGGATTGGCCTGTTGTGTACTTGCCTAAGAAAGTCTGATCATGTCTAAACACATTAGTAGAAATGTACCACTTTTGAAGATGTTATTTAAGGCACCGGCAAGTCAACTAAAAGTAATTTTAGAATCAGCTTCCACCGACCTCATTCTATCACTCTGTAAAAAAGCGCTGAATCTAAGGCACGGAAATATACCCTTAACAGAATCGCAGCTCTGAAAAGTAAACAGACAAAAGTCAAAATGATATACATGTCTAGAAAGAACACTTAAGTCGCAAAGAAAAGAAAAAACACCAACCAACCTGGAGGTTTTCTACTACAATTACCATTAGTGTTGCAGTTCCATTCTTAACCAGTCTAATTGCATTGAGACACGGTTAAACAACATGGACACTGCTCAGAAAATTTTTCTGGTGCCACAACATCAATAAGAAAAACTGCGAGAATCCAAAATGATTAGCACCGATGTAAAACAATCTGTTGAAAATGATTTTGACTCATCGATTCGCAATACACTGTTGGAGCCTGATATGGATTTACATTAGAAAGCTCAAGATACTCTGCCATTTTACAAAGATTTCTGATTGTTGTGAGACAGGGGGAGCCTGACACAAACGCAATGACTTTTAGTCTACTCGGGACTGAGACTGGGCCTGATGTATTAAACATGACTGAGACTAAACAAATTGTTGACCGAAATGATAACCTTGATGACATTTTGGATAATGTGCCTGCGAGGCATAGGAAGAATGTTTAATATATTCTTAATAGAATGCACAGGTCTAAAGATTTGACTTCATGGACTTCAAATGGTGAATTCATTTCAAAAGGTGGATATTCAAGGGCTCGCACCTGTTGGATCTGATTAGGGTTGGATCTGGTTCTCTTTGTTACGTTGTAAATATAACTAAAAAGCAACGCTCAACAAGTGAAGTGGGTCTTCACTTTAGCTGTAATGAATACATTAACTTTTTTGATGAAAAGATCATCACCATTAGAAAACAAATAACTAACTCCTCAAATAATTACAGTCCCCAAAATCTCAGTTGTCCTGAGAATGTCCTGTACCTCCCTGACCAGGTGTCAATGGGGACACCGGAACTTTTAGTTCCCGTATCGCTCCACACATTTACTAAATGTAATGCGTTCTAAACCCACAAATTGTCAGCTAGACCCGATTCCAACAAAATTACTCAAGGAGCTATTATCGGTGCTAGGTCAGCCAATGTTGAACATAATAAATTGCTCCCTTTCCTCCGGATGTGTACCAAACCCACAAAAAATAGCGGAAATTAAACCTCTTAAAATAATCTAATCTGGATCCAGACACTTTAAACAACTATAGGCCAATATCACACCCATTCCTCTCAAAAATCTTAGAAAAATGTGTTTCTCAACAACTGAATGCTTCCTGAAGACAAATAACATTTATGAATTGCTCCAGTCCGGTTTCAGACCCTATCATAGTATTGAGACTGCACTTGTGAAGGTAACAAATGACCTTATAATGGCCTCAGACAACGGTTCCGCATCCGCATCTTAGTGCTGCTTTTGACACTATTGATCACTCCCTTCTTTTAGAGAGACTGGAAACCCATATTGGGCTACGTGGGATGTTCTAGCCTGGTTTAAATCTTTTTTATCTGAAAGATATCAGTTCTTATGTGTGGATGGTATATGCTCTGACAAAACAAAAGTAAGTTTTGGTGTTCCTCAAGTCTTGGTTCTGGGCCCTTTATTGTTCTGACTATATATGCTGCCTCTTGGAGATGTAATCTGAAATCACAATGCCAATTTTCACTGCTATGCCGATGACAAACAGTTATATATTTCGATGATGAATGGAGAAACCCCAAAAATAGCTACTTTGGAAGCATGTGTTTCAGATATTAGGAAGTGGATGACCGAGAACATCCTGCTTTTAAACTCAATAAAAACAGAAATGCTTATTTTAGGACCCAATAATGTTGTAGTATCCGCTGAATAGGCAACCGTTTTTATTAGTCCATTGTTCTCACCTGCAGGGTCCTTAACATCCATATGACCTGCGGCATCCTTGTAAAACAAACCAGCTGAAAACTGTCTTTAATGTATCACATCTGTAAATCAGAATGCTCTCTATGATCGCTCTGTAGGGGCATGTGTTGCTCCTCTAGCTAGTTAAACGGTCACCCAAGGAGACATCAACTTGTGAAAATATGGTGGTTATCTGATTGTTGTTGACCCCAACACGTGCTCTGGCATCAATATTAGTTCCATCCAGTTTAGGGACTTTTACACGTAGGTACAACAAAGTATTGTTTATATCAACGTAGTCTTTGCCATTTCCTGCAATAAAGAACTCCAGAGGGGCTGTGTCTGATATTGCTGATAGGGTCGGTATTTCAATATATGTATTTTATATATATATATATATATATATATATATATATATATATATATATATATATATATATATATATATATATATATATATATATATATATATATGTGTATGTCTGTGTGAAAGGAACTGTGAATAAATCCAACTCTGTTTTCATACATTTACCAGACAAACGGTGTAGGAGTGCTATCTTGCTAAAATATGTTCTTGATCAAGCTTGCGGTGTTCCCTTTGTGTCCTCCGAGCTGTATGTTTTCTTTTTACCGTGGCTCTTGTTTTGGTCTCATTCTTGCATTGTTTACTCTTTGGTAGGCTTGTCCTACTGGGTGGTCTCTTTCTAACACCTCAAGTCATAACCATCAAGCCTGATACGTCCGGCCGTTTTGTTTGTTGTGACATAACACTGCTGACAACATCGCCAGCTATATTCCTCGCTGCATTTTTCAGATATGGTTTTGTTATAGAGAACCCACGTTTCAACAAAGGTATTGCCATCCTGAAAAGCCCTTGGAAAAGGGCCTCTAGACCAGGCCCATACATTGCAGCGCTATCCTTATACCCCGGTAATCCGTTACCGGCCTGTGTGGTGTAGTATTCCACATACCTTTGAGGATCATCGTAGAGTTTCTGAAGCTGCATCTTATGGTTTATAAGATTGTTTGACGTGTCTGAAGTGTAATTTTGCAATCACCCACTACAAAGGAAACAAGTTGATTCTGATCAGATTTTGCTTCAATTCAGATCTCATCAAACTGAGTCTAACTAAGAGGTACATAACTCTAACAACTTTATTCTTTTTCACTGCAATATGTTCAGTTCTCAACAGTGGGACATGACTGTCACCAACTCGTTGATAATCAATTATATCTGTGTAGGGTTTTAAACCCTGCTAGAATATCTTTGGGAAATGGACCGTACCATGGGGCGTACCACTGATCAGCTGGTTTTAAGCCTAATATGTGTTCCAGTTTCCAAATTTCTAACAAAAATGGGTCTCACCTTATAGAAACATTCTATTTTTAAATTCATCATACCCTGCCCATACACCATGTGGTTTTATATAAATGTTGATCTCTGCCACTAGGTTTCCTATGCTGTTGTAATAACCGGTGTTGAGTTCATACTTCAAGTTTTGTGGTGTTTTGAGTCATGTTGTTCGAATGCCTTTTCACCCCATGTTAAAGTCTTCCACGGTATTGGAATTCTATCAAAGATACTTCCCAATCATCTTACAAATCTATACCTTTGGCAAATTTTGTGGTGTAGCTCCAACTCAAATTCTTTGGATAGACATGTCTTGACGAGTTACTGGGCAGCGTTATGTAGAAACTACTGTCACCCATGCTGATCGCAGTCAATGCAAATGGCGTGATCCTGAAAATCCTGGGGTTTTATCCAAATTCTAAGTCAAGAACTTGTTCTGATGGTATCCAGCTGTTGAATTTCTCAGGCCAACCAAGCCATTTCACAAGACTCATTTTCTTCCCTTTCTGTACTTTCTCATCCATAACTGCTTTCACTTCAAAAGTGTTATCCTTGGCCATGATTATTTTCAGTAATTCCTGTTCATTAAAGGTCCCAACTATCACATCCCCATTGTAATATTTTATTCTATATACAGGAGGTGCCCGTGGAATGCATTCTGTTATTGTAAAATATTCATCTGTGTATCCTTTTTCATAGCCCTTTGTAAATGCTCCTCTCAACTTTGAGTCTCACAGTGTCCCCAACCCGCAACTTGTAACTTTGATGACCATTTCTCATTATTGTTGTACCATACAGGTTCTTGAGAACTAGTCAAACATTTTCTTCACAAATGTCAGCAAGTTTCATCTTAATATATCGATGGTAGCTATGGTTGTTACCATGAACTAAATATTGAATAACCTCAACATAGAAATGAGTGTTGGCAGCTGTGAGAAACCTCCACATTCGTGATTTAATTGTTTTATTAACTCTATTTCTTTTCAAATGTATAGCTACTGTGACGGTGAGGTGACAGACTGCAGCGTCCTCTCCCGCTTTTCCTATGTCTCCAACAGTCATGAACTCATCCCGGTCCCCTTAATTTGTCTTGCCTTCAATCATTGTTCACACCAGGTCCCGATTAAGCCATTTGTATGTGTTTAAATGTTTCTCCTATGCTCCCCTCAGTTGTCAGTCATTGTTCCATGTTCCATACTGTGTGTCCTGATGCGTGGTGAGTTTTGTTTTCATTCATTTACTTTGTCAGTTTGTTTCTAAGTGCTTGGTGTTTTCGGTTTCTTTGTGTGTTTGAATAAAGACATCACCGACTGCCACAATTGCCTGTGCCTGGTCCGTTATCTCCACAACATCACACCCATGACAGCTACAGGCCTGTGTAGCGTGTATGTATCCTGGGCGAGTAGCCAGTCATTTGCCTTGCCACATTTGAGGATCTCCCTGGTTTTCTCCAAGTACGCTCTTTTCAGTCCCTCTCTACCCACATAAGCACCAGCGTTTGCTGGGACATAGTAAATACTTTCTTAAATCTGATAAGACATCGTAGAGCATTCAGGCAAAAAGGAGAAGTAAAACATTTTTAACATCGTTTTATTTAAGTTTTCGAAATTACAGGTAATCCGAGAAATTCAGAATGGTTACACAAACATTCAGATTTCTGCTGATTAGAAAGTCTGCAAACATTTTAGAAATACTTTCTACATCCACAGCATCACTACTCAACAATTTTACCACAAAGACCTGTTACATACGTAAACAAAAATAACATGTGCCCAATTTTAAAGTCTTTGTTATCAACATTTGAAAATATTAGAAGTTAATACATGAAGTTGTCAAGATCATTTGATTCCACACCGATTGACAACAATTGTGGCCAATCATCTTATGTGTTCCTGATCGTTTCCATATGCTTGTTCAGATTAAAACGTTTTATACTGAGATGGTCTCAGTTATTAAAAGGCCTACAAACATCAATACCACTCTCAATAGCTTTGTGCATCAACAATTTAATCGCTAAACCCACATAGGATTTGTTTAGATAGATGTAAACATACATTAAGTTACCCATCCTTAGACAACAGACTCTTGGCTTTTGTCACACCAAGACGCTAATGCGGCGCATACAGCTTCCTCATTAAATGTATCCATGTATTCTTCCCTGTTCTCACGCCAAATTGAGTTCATGCAGAAAGTTCTCAGCGGCCACGTGAACATGGGTCAGTGGTGCATGAAGCACCGATGCGTTCAAAGCCTTGACCAACACATGTTTCAGTCGTGGTGTTAAAGCTGTCTCCGTGATGACATCATAATGGGTATCAAAAAAATAATTAGGTGCATAGAGACAAGAATATCTTCTCTGGCTCGGGTGGTCCACTTCACATCCGCAACCACGTTTTCCATAAACCTACCCAATGTTGCATTGATGATCTTTAAAACTTTCGGTGCAAGTCGTTTTTCCTTTTTGTGAGAAGTCTTGTCAGCATTTGAAAGCTATGTCAAATTAAGAGGTCCTAGCTGATCACCAAACTGGTCAAGCCAATCGTAGCTTTTTGTTGTTTATGCCTGTGGAATCGAACTGTCCAGGTCCGGGGTACCGTAGAAGTCTACAGCATTGTCAGCCATGGCGTCACACAGCCAGGCCTCAACCTTGTGAAGTTCGTTGTAATTCTTGAGACATGTTTCTTAAATTCTTCTGACTGCTTGATAGTCACAGGCGGTATGTCTGTTTTTATGCTGTGTTGAGGGCTGTATAAGCTTAAGGTGGGGCTTCAGTCAAACAGTCCCCAGTCACAGTCACACTCTAACCTGCCGAGATTTTCTGATGATACATCACATCAACAACTGGGCACAGACAGCCAAGTGTGAGTACCAACAACATGTTCTAGAAGGATTATTACAACCACACTAGTCGAATCGGTTCCAAATCTTCCTGTCTACTCATGGCTTTACACTCGATTTTTTGATGAACCCTTGAGAGCGAGATGAGGAGAATCCAGTTAAGTCCTGAAGGACTCCACATACTACAGGTCAGAGAACCACGGGCCAGTTGACTGGAAATGTCACATGGTCCCAAAACAGTGGAAGACACTTCTGTGGTGTACATTTCCATTACACACATATACTGACTTGTTAGGATAACGAAGTAATTTGCTGGGTCCACATCACACTGAATGCAATAACTTTACGTCACTGAGAGAGAAGACTGAAGAGAAGAACTACAGGAAACTTGAACTAGCTTAATTCCTTAGGATTTATTATTTTCCTAAATGAACTGATACAGTGATTTCATATGTATGAAGTTTGTTTCTTGCAAGACAGTTGGGAAACTCTGTACGATGACAATCTCAATATTGGACTGCAACGTATTTGTGTTGCCTAATTATCAACTATATGACACCTGTCATGGGATGTTTGGATAGTGAGTCCTTCCCTATTAAAGGTAGAATCTTTCCCTATATAGGTCGAATTTGTGTCACAGGTACTACAGGATATGCGTGTGTCTTTTGTGTGATATTGTAGCATGTCTCATGATACAAACAATTGGGGGTTTGATTGTAACCAATGGACTATAGGGGGAGTGTTTAATCTTGATTATGTTGAGTCGGATTTTCTGCAGAATATCTTTAACACTCACAATAACCTGTTGGTGTCAATGTTTCTCGACCTTTATAATCTCAGGTGGGGGAGGGATTGAAGACCTGTCATAGATTGAGTAATGTGTCAGAGTGGGGTGTGTCCATTGTGTCTTGTTAACATTCATTTTCATTTGAGGAACAATAAGGCCTCAATTGGTCAGATAATAATAATTGTTGTTTTGTCTTAGTCACATATACTATAAGTGTGCCCGCCTTTTCTTTTCATTAGGAATTGAATTGTACTTTCAATGTTTTATCAAACATGGCATGTTTTTATTTACATGTGTGATCAGGGGGAGTGTTGAAGTGTATGAATGTATGCTTGTCATATTTTTGCTTACAACTGATCATCTGTTTATCCATACACAGGAAGTCACGTTTAGTCAATGCGCAACAGTAATCAGCCAATGGGCTTACATTACTGTGTTGTGTATTCTGTACTGAAATGTATATAAAGTTAGAGGACAACCGGACAACCAGCTGTTTTGTACCTCATCTCATTCTTTGAACAGCTGATTTCTAACATTGTGCATTAAATGTGTTAGGCATTGCTGTAACAGAGAGCTATATGTCTGTTCTAACAGTTTTCAGTAGCATAGTAGGTACTTCACGTTATTTCAAATTGGCATACCTTGGCTTTTGCTAGAATAACATCCCTGTATGTTTGTATGAGTCATAATTCTCCAGGCAAATGCGGTTTATATATGAGTGCAGTTAATACTTGGGTTTGTATACATACAAAGCTATAAAAAGAATGGTGTGGTTTATACATGGTGCGGCTTATAAACGGGGAATTACGATAGTCTGAGCAGTCAGAACAAATGTGTGTGCTTGAGCATTTAGACCTTTATATTTTTTTTCATTCTTTGAATTAGTTTATTATATTAATTTAAATATTTTGATTATTAATATCTTAATCTTTTATATTTGTATATATATAAATGGCTCTTCTGACATGCAAGTCGGCTCCCAACGTTCTACTACAAGAGCTGGCTCTTAAAGCCGACTCATTTGCAAATAACCCATCACTGCCTGAGTGGCCTGCAGAGAGCCCTAATCTCAACCCCATTGAACACCTTTGGGATGAATTGGAACAGCGATTGTAAGCCAGGCCTTCTCATCTAACATCAGTGCCTGACCTCACAAATGCTCTTGGCTGAATGGGCACAAATTCCCACAGAAAAAGCCTTTCTGAAAAATGGAGGCAGTTATAGCTGCAAAGGGGTCAACTCCTTATGGTTTTGAAATGGGATGTCCAACAAGCTCATATGGGTGTGATGGTCGGGTGTCCACATACTTTGTTTAACTGAATCTCTCATCAATTTAGCAAAATCGGCGAATCAAAGTGTGTTATGTTTCAGGTAAAATATTATTTGTCCTGGGAGAAGAACCCAAACCCCTGCTTACTGGGTCCCTCCAGTGTGTGACTGACTTTCGCTCTTGTGATAAACTTTAATTCGTTGGGATTTGTAGGCATATGAGCGAGCGTCTCAATGTAATTTGCAGGAAATGCACATTTGCGATGTGGGTGGGGGGGTCTGGTAAAATGAGAATATACACACTTCTTCAGGCACTACCACAGCACCATGACAGAGATACACAGTGGCAGCTGAAATTAGTCTATCATTTCCAATAACAAATCATTACAAAAACAAGGCTACTCCTATGTGTCATTATATCCCCCTTAAGCTATATAATATTTCATGACCTTCATCACTATCCAGCCTGGTGTACTTATGGATGGGTGATCAATGCCAGGATCTTTGAAAGGCCTGACATCCAAGATGTGTTTGCAACAACGAAAATAAGCCTCCACTGCTTTCTTTTAAATAAACTGAATGTGTGCCCTGAAAACATCTGAACAATAATACAATCATCAAATCTTTTGGTCTGGCAAATGCAGCAATTTTGCAATGGCAGCTTGGAAACAGGATATTATGCCGGATGGACAGCTTAAGTTCTTGGCAAGAAATTAGTGTGTTTCAAAAATAACTTCAAATCACAGTATGAGGTGAGGTGGGTGTTTTTGTTAGAGGCATAGTGTGAGTGAAAAGCAAATCAGCATCATCTCCTTATACTTACCAATCGTGACTCACATCAGCATGTGGTTTGCAGATTTCAAACTTAAACGTTAATCCTGAATGATAAGTGGGGTTTGGGAAGCACCCCCTGGCTTGGGCTTTGCATACTCCTCACTCTTGCCACATTCATTTGATATTTGATATTTTCTGTGTTTCCAAAATAGTCTTTGGATTTTGTTTAAAACTATATTTCTGACAGTATGTATATCTTAAAGTTAAGTAGAATTTAATTTGGGAATTTGTTGAACTGACCCAGACAAAACCAGTGATTTAAAACAGTGTTGGTACATACTTTATTTTAGTCAATTACAATGAAACCCAAAGTAATGGATGGTGACAACTGTATCCTAAAACTGAAGGACTATGTACGAAGATGTAATTTCAAAATGATTAACCTGATGTATGATAAAAACCCTTAAAGACAACAATCTGCACTTTAACCCAAAAGTCATTGTATCATTTCAAATTGAACTGTGGCACTGTCCAAATGTTTTTAAAGTGTACTGTATTTCATAAGAAACCATTTTAAAACTAATCTTTGCTCTCAGATACTACAATATAGAAGCCTGGAATGTCTGCTAAAACTTGGCTTTCATTGTTCAATATTATACATGAGAGGAAAAGGAGATAATGCTGAATGGGACAACTCCGCATTATGCTACCATATATGTTCCAATCCCCTTCTGCGCAAACACACCCCACACGGAAGTGTTATATATTTGTATATATATATATAT
>JACXGJ010001929.1:0-73981 GCA_016801105.1 Esox niger
TGTGCATGACCCACACACCAGAGTTCACTACATTGTGCATGACGCACACACCAGAGTTCACTACATTGTGCATGACGCACACACCAGAGTTCACTACATTGTGCATGACCCACACACCAGAGTTCACTACATTGTGCATGACGCACACACCAGAGTTCACTACATTGTGCATGACCCACACACCAGAGTTCACCACATTGTGCCTGGCCCACACATCAGAGTTCACCACATCGTGCTTGACCCACACACCAGAGTTCACTTCGCCTGATAAACACTTCTGCTCCAACAAGTGGAAAGTACGCAACTGAATAACAATAGAAGTAGTAATTTTTATTATTATTATAAATGTTATTTATAAAACATCATATGAGGTAGAACAGAGGAAAACCAATACATTGTTTGCGCTGGAAAATAATGACACCCATCTTTGGACTAGAAATGTCTTGAGCATGTTTCACAGTGTATGCTAGTGTGTAATTGGTATTCAAGATAGGATCGATGTGTGTGCCTATACTTTAATAAAGGCAATACTATTCTCCATCTCTCGTCTGCGTGGGACACACAGCATGTGAATCGGTCTCAGTCATTTCCTACTTAAATCCCCATCTTCTAGGATTTACTGAAATTTATATTGGCTGCCTCTGCAAGATAAATGTAAATCGCATTCCCTTATATTTACTATTTATCAGGATGCAGCAGCTCACTTTCTGCAGGAAATATCTCTCACCAGCACACAAACACCCTTGCATTTAAATAGCATTTTTATTGTCCGCCATAGCCTTTCATCTGGGCGTAGGGAGAAGAGCTGCCTCTCCAGGGGAAGACAGAAGCAGACCGAGGGGAGGGGGTAGAGAGAGTGAGAGAGAAAGAGAAGATGTACTATTGGCAAGAGATGCCAGAAATAAGAAGGGGAAAGGTTGCTAGGAGAAAAATAATTAAAAAAATTAAACAAACTCATCCAAATATATTTCTTGAAAGTGAAAGGTCAGAGAGCGCATTGGTTCCCCTAGGGGTGATGGGGTTGAGCAATAGACAACACAGGAATGGAGTCAACCACAAAGAACCCATTAATTAACAGAGTTCAAGCATGTTTGCGGAAACCTTTGACCTTCGCAGCATAAAACAACACTCAAACCTCCTAAAACATGATTCAATCTCAGACAAAGCTACTGTACAAACAGTGAGAAACCTGTATGTACAAAAATATAGCAATGTTTGTATGTATATTTAAGTGACACTGGCAATCCTTCCCTCAGTGTTAAGAAGTGTTTAAACAGGCAGCCAGCCCTAATAATCTATGCTAAAACATATAGCCAGTGGATATGATTTACACTCCCTTGATTTTCTTGGCAGCTGCCAAGAGCAGGTCTAGTTTTTTTCCCTTTTTTCGAAAGCCTCTTATACATTTTTTTTATACTTGCCAAATGGAAACAGTATTTGTTTTAATGGGAGTTCTAATTAACGTCTATGTATTCCCCCACTTGCTCTGCAAGAGGCTGAGCTATGAATGCAGGCTATGCGCTCATCCCCTTTGATTTGTTGTCAGTGGAGCTTGCCAGCTGACATGGTGCCCAGTGAGAGGCTTAATGCCCAAGTTTTAATAATGTGGGGGACTACATGAATCTCCCTCTCTCATTGGTATTCAGGTGCAAGATGTCTTGGTAGAAGTCAGAGAGGGAGGCAGAGCTTTTAGATTGTTCCCTCCATTTTCCCTCGCTCTCTTCCTCTTTTTGGCAAGTGTTGGCATCTTAAATAGAATTCATCCCGTTTTTAAAGAAGCGTCAGTGCTCGCTAATGGAAGAGAAGAGCGGCAGCGGCAGTTTGGAGTCTCCCCTGGCTTATCTCTGTCAGACAGTTGTGGGAAGTCGCTAGCGAGGCGAGCGTAGCGTGGTGTGAGCGTGCGTGATGTCAGCGTGCGTGGCGTGGAGCGGAGCAGCCAGGCAGGCCTGGGGACACGGATCAAAGGGAGGAAGGGGTGAGAGCTGCTCTGTCTGCCTCTGATCCCCTGTGTGTGTGTGTGTGTGTGTGTGAGTGTGTGAGTGTGTGTGTGTGTGTGTGTGTGTGTGTGTCTAGGCCCATCCCACTCTCAAAGCAACACAGTCCCTCAACACACACTCCATCTATGGTCCCTCTCATTCCAAAACACACATCACTTCTAGAAGGGGGAAAACTGTGCGCTAACTTCCATGATTGTTGAACATGGATGCAATTTTTCGACTTGCTGCGGAGAGTTTCAACACAGAAGCTTTAAACCGTGTCTTCTTGCACTTACGTTTGTCACTTGGATGAATAAAGAAACTCAAAATAATACATGTGAAGATATTTAGTTTTACAATGTGCATCACTTCAACTTGACCAAACTGGAGATAGGCAGATAAATAAATGTGCTTTAAAACTGTGGTACGAACAGCCAACTACAATCAATGTGATTGATTAACTGATTGAAAGCAGTATTTTCCTCCTTTAATTTACATAATGTCACTCAGAAAGAGACAATTCATCACATCCTTCATGTTCCCAATTAACTTAAATATCCTTGGGATTTGTCTTTGCAATGTGTGTATTACATTTCCAGAGTGCTTCTTCCCTTGTATGGTTAGAACGAAACTCTAGTTCCTTGTAGTGATGGAGCCTCATAAGCAGCCGTTGTTTTCTCCTAACTCCCAGCAGGTGTCCCTGTCAGGCAATGTAAAGGAATTCAGCCCAAACGGATGCCAAAGAACACATCTCAACAGTTAGCGCTTCAAAGGCTTATTTAGAAAAACGTAATGGAGGCCATGGAGTTTCCTCTGACCTGATATGAGGATATCGACCACTTTAGCATTGCTTACACTTCCTTTCACAGTGCCGGTTCACGCGTCACATGAGGTAACCAGGGACAGGAGGCTTGATGAATCAAATGCACCAACCTTTCATTAAAATTGGTAACAGATCATTAATGTTGTTACTCAAAATCTTTTGAAAACATTGTATGCTACATTTCGTTAGAACTAATGTAGAGTTGAATTGCTTGGGCACTAAACTGTGTTTAATGAATGCAGAGAAGAGAGCTCTCTGAAAAAAAGACACCCGGAAATGCGCAGCGCTAAGTTGTTGTCAATGACTTCTTCAATCTGGTCTTCATTATTTACCCAATTACTTGCAGGCACCGTAAAAGGAATCACAGCTGAAGCTTTCGCCACAATATGGCAAACTGGATTAAATAACTTGCAACAATGTGTTCAAGTAAGTCCCCAAGGGCATTCAGGGTGTTCTGGAGCTAAAAGTAAAGAGACATTAAAAGTTGGGCAACTATTTGTTCCGAAACAAATTCAGTCAGTTCTTCAAACCCAGAAGAGGTCCATATGATTGGCACAAAACTCTCCATCAAAAAAGCAATAATACGTTTTCAGTCACTGCTGATATTTCTGCTCCCTGCCTCGACCTCATACTCCTGGCCTTTCCTCTACCCAACACCTGCTGTGACAAATGAAACAGGACCAGCACAGCCACTGTGCCTTCATACCTCTAGACCAGCCAAGCACAGCTTAACCCACCACCCCACCCCTACAGCCCGTCTCACTCAAACCAGCCAAACTTATATCCCACAAGACAACAACCCCAGTACCAGCGCGGATGGCTTTTCCAGCGGCTGTAATGGGAAAATGTGCACTGTCTGGAAAGGTTATGGGATTGGAATGGGTGGGAGCACCTGTCGGCAATGCTGAACACAGCAGGATTCCATTACAAACTTGGCAGTTGGCCACCACAGCCCAATTTACTGGGAATCACCAAATGTTTGTCAATCTTTACCAGTAACAAGTAGCCCATCAATACCAGACACTAGAGAAAATAGCTCACACATACCATCACACGGCCATATATCCTGTAAACAGATGCTGTCTGAAAACCCACAATATAACATTTTCATTTCCATCAAGATGGAGAATGTATTTGTATTGGTTTTTCCATTACGTGGAAGAGGGGAGACCAGAAAACATACAGTATGTACAACCTAATAAAAGATAAAATATTCAACATGACTTCAGTTTAACTACAGATAGTCAGACAGAGTTGTGTGTGTGTGCGCATGTGTGTGTGTGTGTGTGTGTGTGTGTGTGTGTGTGTGTGTGTGTGTGTGTGTGTGCAATGACTGCAGCAGCAGGACACTGAGGCTGTGAGAATGGATTCCTGTCATAGAGAACATCCATGTCCCCCTAGTGGGAATTGGAATGCAGCATGGCTATACTGCATTCTATATATCTCATGTTTGAAAGTATCATGGCTATATAGTCTTATTAATAGTATTATAACCACTAATGACTAATAGCTATTATAACAATTATGATATAACAACTCACATTCTGTCCAGAGTTCAAATAAAAATAGAGGAATTCTGGTTGAATATTCTAATTATTTGAGATATAGTTGTTATAATTATTGAATATTGAAAATCCTGTTCCTACAGTTAACCCTAATCCCCAGGGCTAAACAGGAAGCGGTTATTATCCAAACACATAGCCTGGGAAGAGAGAGAGGAAGCTGCTGTGTCGTCAGCCTATGTTAAGTACTGAGCCATTAATGAAAAAAGTGGTCCATGTTCCTGGTGTTTTCTGCAGGTTTGCAGTGAGAGCATTAGCGCTTAAAGCCCCTGTGCCACGATTAACAATCAAACACGCTGTGAGCCTCCATGTTATCCTCCGACACTCCAGCAGGAGAGAAAATCTCTTTTTTGTCACCAAAATCCCTAATTCTTTCTTCTCTGAAGAAAGACGGGTTATACCAAGAATGTTTCCAATCTGCTTTGAGAAATATTTGAAGAAGAAAAAACTCCCAATAAAACATGTGTGAACGAGGGGGTAATTGCGGACAAATGCAGCATTGAAATTCATTTTCAACTCTTTACACTCCATTTCAATCTTATTTTCTGCTTGTTAACCACATCTTGTTGGTGAGGGTGGGCAAGACTGGCCAGTATTGATGGGTAATTGTGTATAATTCACTCCTCACAGAAAATTTGCATCAATACAAATCATTTTCCATTCTGTGCTACTTAAGGCTCAACCTCTTACATCCCTTACATAGAGTCACATTTTAAATGCTCATTAATGGAGGTGCCCACAGAGGATAACATGGAATCCCCAGCTTTTCAGAAACACACCACACACACACACATACACACATAATATCATTCACACGCACACATGCGTGAACCCACACACACACACACACACACACACACACACATGCACATGCTCGCAAAAACGCACGCACGCAGGGGCGAAGCAATTGCATTTTCTTCGATAGAATAGCACTGCTCGGTTAGAGAGAAATCAAATGCCTCCTATTGATTCAAAACCCAATTAGGACAGCAACGCATCTAATTCCTCTGTCTAATTCTCCACAGCGTTTGCACTGGAGGGCCGAGGGGAAAGGAAGCAGCATGACTGGAGGGGTTAGAAGGCCACGGTGGGCAGCAGGGTAGCTCCCCCACAGCCTGACCACACATTCACGGCCACTCGTCCAGTAGTGCCGTGGCCAGAAGTGTCCCCTACAGAGGGACTCTATGCACAGTCCAGGCTGTGAGTCCAGCTGAAGACCACTGTCATACAACATGAGTGGAACAACGTACACTAACCAACTCTGAGTCATTACTTGTAGAAGATTAAGAGTCTACATTTCTAAGCTTTAGCTAATTATTTCATTCACATGTGTTTCTCGTGTTCGCAGTAGGATTTTCATTTCCCAGGAAAGTGAGAACTGCTGTTTCGGAGCAGATGTGCCTTTATCAAGATGAATTTTAATCTGTTGATGTTAATCCAATTGTTTTACAATTGTAGCAATTTAAATGAGCCAATGAAAATCCAGAGCTTTAGAAGCTAAAATAAAAGACCATGGATCGACACACAGTATTACTGAGTTGCTTATTCTAATTCAGTAGTGGTTGATAAAATTGTAATTGCAGGTTAGAGAAATAATTTGTACATTGGCTCATTTAAATAATTTAAATAGTCAGATGGTAATGTCAGGTCTATTTCAGCCTATTTGTTTTTTTAAACATTACTTGATGTAGCTTAGCGTATAAATCAATATCCAAATAGGCGAGACAGGGAGGATATTGGGTTGACATGTGCCCCTCCCCTTCAACTGACCTGTGGTGAGAGGCCGTTGCTAACTGGGTTCATGTGGTTACTGGCAGCTGATTGGCTCATGAAGGTGTCTGAGTAGCTTGAGAAGCTGTGGCGATTGGACGAGAGGCCATAGGCGGAGCTGCCATCAGAGAGTCCTCCCTGGTGCATGGAGGATGGAGGCAGGGGCTGGGGCCGATGCAACGTACTGCTGCCGTCTGAGCCAAAAACAACAACACAGCGTGGGTTACAAAGTGAGCAGTGGACAATCACAACCAAACATATCACTCCTCACCCATTACAAAACCCAAAGCACACACAATGTCAATCTGAAAATAGCACAGTAAAACCAAGTTGACCCCACGTGACCCCTGTTTTTCATGTGCTTTATATAGGTTGGAAATATCCTGCCCTTGTAATTGGTAGCAAACTCTGTGAATGCCTCAGGCTGCGTTCCTGTCACAGTCTAACAAAGGCTTAGCTGTATGCTTAATGATTTGCTGTATGGATCCTATGTGGCACATCATTGCTAAATGATATAATTTCCAGCTAACAAGCTCTATATGTGTAGCCCCCTCACAGTAGATATTCATAGCCAAGTGCTACCTCAATTGAAGGAAAACACGTCTATATACCCAGAAGTTCACAACCGAAACAGAGAATGTCTGTGTGTGTGTCTATGTGTTTGTGTGTGCATCAGTGCATGTCGTACCCTGTGACAGGGTAGTGCCAGGGTAAGAGGACTCAGGTAGCTGGTAGGTAGGTAGGCTGGGCATCCCTGTGGGTGGGAAACCTCCAGGTAACAGGTGGTTGAAGGCAGCCAGCTGATTGGCTCCTGCCTGTTTGCGCCATCTGGCCCTTCTGTTACTGAACCAGACCTGGAGGTGGGAACACAGGAGAGAACACTGGAGAACAGGAACTACAAAATATTCAACACTAACATTCATCAATTCTCACTCATCATCCATGTGTTAGTAAACAGAGTGGGAATACAGAAGTGAGTACGATTCCAGAAGGCCAGTGTGTGGTACAGTGACATGCAGATTTCTTTCCCTATTGCTGTGTGAGATGGTTGGGTGGTGAAACTAGTCCCTGTAGGAGCCAGAGCCGCCATGGAGGCCCAGTGGCCTGGCCCTGTTGTTTTTCTTAAGTGGCTGAGGCTGTGATCTGTGTCAACAGGCCGCACTAAGCCCTCTTCAGAGGGTAGAAGTCATTATGGGGTCAGAGGTAGGGGCCACAAGACATCTCAAGTATGTTTGTGAACCTATAAAGACACTCGGAGGGGGTGAATGAAGAATGCCACCACAGCGTAACATTCACACTCTCCCTGATCACATAATCAGATACTGTAAATTGTAATTAACTACTTAAATAAAAAAAGAAAGTAAATATTCACTGAGTGTCACTGAGAAAGAAAAAGCCCCAATACATATTAGTTTGCACAGTATAGCATGTAATAGCGAATCCTTTAGACCTGGGTCTTATTAAGATAACAAAATATAATTTAGAGTACCAAAATGCAAAAAAACAATGTCCAACACAATTACTAACGTTCAACCACAAATTCACAATGTCACCTCTCTGAATGTGAGTGACAAAAAAGGCTCCTTTTTAACTGCAGTGATTTACACATTTAAAAAAGTCTTCTGCTTCAACAAAACATGAATATAATCAGGCCTTTGGAAAAAGAGCAGCCATACAGCCGGCAACCTGTCCCATTTAACCAAGACAAGGCCTGGGTCCAGTGTGTGCTAAAGGTTGAAGGACATTGATCTATGCCTCGCACTGGCAATTCATCAG
Organism: Esox niger; assembly: GCA_016801105.1. NCBI lineage: Eukaryota > Metazoa > Chordata > Actinopteri > Esociformes > Esocidae > Esox > Esox niger. Next base: position 7,908 of record JACXGJ010001929.1, read on the forward strand.
AGTTTAATACACTGTCAGCGCAGTTCATCTACTGTTGTGTTTGAAACGGCCTGACTTATTGTGAGGCCAGATGAAAGGAAGGGACAAAAGGGCTTCCATACACCAGGCAGAACACTGGGCACAAAGAGGGGGCGTCCCTTTTAAACAGCTCTTAAAGAGCCTAACTTTCAAGAGGCTAACACAACGACACACTCGTTGCTATTGGGGCCTCTCCTTCTCCTGAACGCAAACATATGCTACACATAAACTCACATACACAGAGATCTCAATCCCATGAAGAAAGATCTGGGATTGAATTGTGTGCCGTGCCATGCAGTCTCTAAGGCCTCACTCGCGTCTGCCTCTGGTTTCAATTTAATTAGAGTATCTCATGTGATAAAGAGCATCTAATGCGATAAAGGGCCAGAAATAATAGCCCACTGTCCAAGCACTCGCAAGAATCGAGCCACTTAACCCTAACCCCCGACCAACAGGGAGCGTCTTCTGGAAGCATATCATTTCCTCACACTTTCCATCCAACAAACAAAACTCTTGTAGACCAAATAAAGCGCTGTGAGGGCTCAGGGCTCCCCTGTTGCCCCCACTGACATGGCTGCTATTGGGATGTATTCGAGCGTGGTGCTGGGTCTGAGCCGGAGCTTCTGATATCCCGCTGGGGCTAGACAAACAGCTGCCTGCCTCTGGGGAGGGATATAGGGACACACCCCTTCCTTCCACACACGCCCAATCACCCGGCCCCGCAGTGCCACCCTCACCTCCGACCTTTGAACCGCACCCGCCCTTCTATTATATCCCCTTAAACGTTCCTTCCTTTTGTGTCATCCAAGCCACAGGTTCAGTCATTTCAAACACACAGAAATGCCTTTGACACTTTCTCGTTTTTTATTCACTTCACTTCAGTTTTCTCTTGTAAAATGTTATGTTTGTCTTTCCTCTAATTTTACATTAAACAGTTTTTGTTATTTTTAGGGTATTTTTTAAAACTGTTCACCAATACACAATTCCCTGATAATATCTCCCTCCTCATTTGTGTCAATAATGACATAATTGGGTTCAGAGCGGTGCATGGGGTCTCTATATAACCATCAATTCACCTCAATGAGAGGGGAGCCTGTGAAACTGATTTAAGTTATATATACTAATAAATATGTGGAGGCTTTTAATGAATAAGGTGCAACGTCAAGCTACTTGAGCTAACTAAAAGGTGCTGTCCAATAGAGTAAACCCTGGCAAACACTGGGTCTAATGTGCCCAGGTCTACTGTGTTGTCGGGTGAGACAGGGCAATGGGGCCATGGCACACTGCTGCTTTAGAGCAGATAGAACGATTTACTCCAGCAGCCCTGAGCTCTGGAGCTGCAGACAAATGACAAGAACACACATCTCCTGCCACTGAGGAGGATTTGAAGCTGTACTCTGGAACCCGATCACAAAGTCACCTTGGACCACAGATTGTCCCCTGCTCTCCCCAATCCGGTTTAATTCCTTTACACTACAGAGAGAAAAAGCTTCATCCCTTCTCCATGTCTCCTTCCATACCAATGTCTGCTACTATAGCAGTCATCTCACTTGTGCTCTGTTTTTTCAGTGAACAAGGTTTACTGGCTGACTAGCTTCCTCAATACTTGGACTAGCCTGGACTGTCTGTGCGTATCCCTGCAAGATACTGGAGGGACTTGGAGGGTGGGGGAGGGTAGAAAACCTGGGGCGCCAGCACATCTCCTAGGACTAGAGCTTAGCAGAGCCTGGGAGACAAAAAGAGACCCGCTTTGAGCTACTGAGCTGAGCACAGACATGAAGGGGGTGGCATGGGACTGTCAGGGGGTTGGGGGATATGAAGGTTGGAATGAATGTCAGATGAGCTGAAGGTCCTGGAAACATGTCCTCCAATACAGTGTAGAGCAGATCAAGAGATATATGTCTTAACAACTGTTTCATGACACAGCTTTGATCTCCTTAAATATAATAATCTTTCTGGTACTGACATTCACCTGGGTCAGAATTCTTCCATCAGTGGAATCTACAGAGGAATCTACAGAACTGAGGATCCAATTTGCTTGTCACTGATCAATGATAACACAGACAGAACATTGTTGCTGTGTTGCGTTCAAACCCTTACAAAATACCCTGTCGGAAGTAGAATCGAATGTTCTCATTTTATTTCAGACCATTGTGAATAGAGTTTGATAGGGAGTCACTGTAAGAATGATTGATTTTAAAGCCAGTGGTGCCACATACACGTTCCAGACTGAAGTATACCCTACCGAAACAAGGATCAACCCCTCGTCTCATGGATTCTCTACAGTAAAATCCACAAACACACAATGAACACAGCGACGCAAAGAGGCGGAAACAACATAAATATCCTCATCGGTTTTCCACCACGTACAACCCACCCTGTCTAACTCTAGCTGTTTCTCGCTCTGCCTGCCTGTCTGCCTGCTAGACTGGTACTATGCTAATCAGAGTAGCTGGGAGTGTGAATTTGAGAGGAGAGTGGGATTAACTCGATAAGTATCAGGAATACAGAGGGACAGAAGGAAAGTCATTTAAATTCTAATAATAAGAAACTGTTAGAACATTCACACGGACGCATTGCAACAATTTCTCTTCCACAATCTACATAAATCCTATTTATTCCTTTATGGAAGCTACATGAACCCAGACTGCTGGGAACATGGATGCCTGTTGGGTTGGGTGGGCTCTGCCATTGTCACCATTGAATCCTTACAATCTTTTCTGCAGCCTACAACTATGTTCTCTCCTGAAATTGGTAATCGCATATAACAGACAAACAACGTGGCAAATCTGTCATTTTCATAATACATTTCAATTAAATAATTTTGTTGATTTAATATTGCAATATATCAGTTGTTTTTCCTGTAACAAAATGTCACTTTTATTTTGAGCAGACTATATGGTTCCACTTGAGAATTATTTAGCTGTTCTACAACAATAAAAGAGGGACATTTACCATAGACACTCTGAGGCAGCGCTGGGATTTCTCCTTTCCTCAGGCATTGAAGACAGGGCACAGAGCAGGGTCTTTTTCTCTCTGTCATGACTAGAACCAGAAGCTTAACACGCTCTCAAGATACAGAAACTAGCCAAATTGATTTTTACGCCTAATACAAGGTAATGCTTATACTTTATTAGATTCCCCCAACTATAATAGCTACATCTAGAATGTTTATCTATAATGAAAGAGTATCTATGTGACAGCGAGCCAGCCAGCTCAACTCAGTTCAGTCTCCTCAGCAGAGGTGGAGTTGGCCTCTTAAAAACTTCAGCCTAAATAGTAGAAAACGTAATTCACATCATGTGTGAAGGGAAGAGGAGTGCTGATTTACAGTGCTAAGGCCTAGCCTCTGGCCTCCTTCCCTCTATTTCTCCCTCTGTTCTCTGACATCGCTCCCTCAAACTCCTGCTCTACAGCAATGCCCTCCACCTGGCTCACGGTTCTGCAGGAGACACACACGTGATGCTCATTTCTCTTAATCACTTGTGGAAGGACTGCCAGGTCCATTTAGGAAGAGGCATTTTAAGATGCTGAATGGTAGCACTGAGAAGGGGGTCAAAGAGTGGAAGATAGGTAGCTAGCTGTTTGGGATGGGTAGCCTGGAACTAATGGCTATGAGATATGGATCAGGTCTCGCAATTTGTCAGTTAGGGTGATAAAACAGTAGCGGGATTGGAAGGGCTGCTGGTAGCTGTTTAGGGGGTGGTAAGCCTGATTAAGATGAATGAGATAGTGTGATTCAAGATAGTAGGCTGGAAGGGGGTTTAGGTTGGCTGGCTTTATGGGGCAGTGGGATTTGGCTGTGGAGTCACCAGTAAATCAGGAGGTAGCCTCTTGAGTGATGCAGTGGGTTAGGAGCGTTGTAACACTACGATAGTTTTACAGGACACAATTTCATTTTAATAACATTAACATCAAATGTAAATACATGTTTCGATTCACACAAGCAACAAGTTCATCTCACAGTGCCATAAAAGCGCTGTGCTTTGGCCATTCCACTGGCGGCATGTAAACTCACTGACAATGTTTACCAGGTAACTAACACGGGAAACTTCTCGGTCAAACAAGTGCTGTTGCTGGTGAAAGTAGAATCATGAGAGAGGTTTCTCAACAAAGCGGGACGGACAGAAAACAGACTTCTTACCTACATTACCACCTATTCCACTCCCATACACATTGAGCGAGATGTTGTATTTGGACCTCAGTAGAAGTGGGGCATATTGAACAGAAACATTTGCCATGTTACCTCAGAAAGTGACATGTCAATAGTGTTTTCATCCGTTAACAGTATTAAGAAATGTGACTCCGACGCAAATTAGCCTTGTTCATCTAAGTAAACTTAATGTAGTGTATAGACAGCCTACGACAAGTCACCCAAGTGCTGCAGAGCCACTACAACTTGGTACTGATCCCGATTGTGTCACAGCTGTTTGTTTCAGAGGACCTGTATCCTGATATTCCCATCTTCTGACCTATCTGGAGTTACTGCAATAAGACAAGGTCATCACACAACAATTAGGAGACAAATGGCTCCTCCTGAGCGCCATCCAACACCCCAGCTCTCTTCCTGTAGTGGCTCATTTACCCTCACAGCCAATGTTATGTTCGCAGTGTATGTCCATTGTACAGTGTACACCACAAACGCTGCTTTACAGATTATCACCTAGAGATCAATAACAGCTAACTGGGTAAGCCCTAAGTACCACTACAAATCCAAGTGAAAAAGAGATGGATCTTTAAGACCCTACAACACCAAGCCTCTGTCTCACCCCACTGCCCTCTAAGCCTCTTCACTTGCTGACATCTGGAAGATGCGTCATTGCAGCTGCGTTTCAGCAGGTCAGTTTTCAGGCCAAAGGTTCTTCTGTACAGCCCAGAGATGGGCAATTTGGGCACCTATGTGAAAACCCAGCTGGCTGACATCTTCAAAATGCACTGATACTAAAACTGTCAAGTTCCCACACCAGAATGCAGTCCTTGGCTCCCAGTCATTTTTTATTGTATATTCAATTGGAGGCAGTTTTAAGGGTAGGTATCCCAAGTTTGTCTCATATCATCATGACTCAAAAGGTCAGTGTGGTCATTTAGGATGTCACCACACTGCAGCAGGCAGACGAAAAGCAGTCTACATCCCTGATCGACAAAAAAATATTAAATCTACATGGGCTTCCTAGTCCATCCTAAATCCACCTCCGAACTCACTTTCCAAATCTCTAAGCAACATTGAGGACCAATGGCTATTATTTACATTGGTTAACCAGAGTCAGTTTCTTGAGGTGACCTTCTCAGAAAATTACATTGGAGTTGACCTTTAGAAACGTTCAAAGCGTTTCGGAATTACATTATGAGGAAAACTGCATTAACAAATTATATCCATGACCTCAGGTTTTCACATGACATCATTTAGCTCTATTATCTCGCCAGAGAGAAAAAAGTGTCCTTTTAGCTTTCAACCCTGTTTTTTCTTCTTTTTTCTTCGCTTTTACACTTTTAAAATTACTATCAGTTTCCATAAATTCTTTAGAAGAGTTAAAAGCCTGAAGGGATTCTTTCTAAAATTGAAATGTAATTGACCTACAAAGAAGGTTGTAAAGTGCCTGGAACATGGACAAGACAGCGGACTCTCAGGGCTCTCTAGTCCACATGACACTCTGCTCAGTCAATCTTAGGTTTGCCAGATCTTTTCTTCCTCAAGACCTAACACAATAAGCTTCACAGCAAATTTAGTTCAACCCTACACGGTCAAAATTTGCAAATGTTGAAGCTACATTTCAACAAATTTCATCAAATGGATGGCATAGCATATCAAAAGCATACAAACCCATCTGTCATAACTTTGAATTTATTATACAGGTAAGTCTTTTCCAGATGTATTTCATGAGATATTAAACTGTAATGGAAGAAAAACTTCAGGAAAAGAGTTTCATCAAACAATTGAAACGTCTTACCACACTCCCTTGTACCAATTTGCCTTATAAGCAGATCTAAAACACTAAAACATAACACATAGAACAACAATATGCATTTGGTAAATATTTCAGTATTGTCTATTGAGTGGTGGACCAACAATTATGACATGCTGCATAATTTTCTGTTTGGAGGGGTAAGTAATACAGACAAAGACGTGTGGAATCAGTTCCCCCTAACTGCATGTTTGGAGTGTGACGAAGAGTTAGCACACACAGCGGTTCAGAGTTAGGAGTGTGAGGAACAGTTTAGCACACAAGTGGTTCAGAGTTTGGAGGGTGAGGAACAGTTTAGCATTCAGGGTTGTCCAGAGTTTGGAGTGTGAGGAACAGCATAGCACACGGGATGGTTCGGAGTTTGGAGGGTGAGGAACACTTTTGCACACAGGGTGGTTCAGAGTTTGGAGGGTGAGGAATTAATAGCACACGGGGTGGTTTAACGTTTGTGCTGTGAGGAACAGTTTAGCACACGGAGCAGATCAGATTTTTGAGTGTGAGGAATAGTTTAGCACACGGGGTGGTTCAGAGTTTCGAGTGTGAGGAATAGTTTAGCACACGGGGTGGTTCAGAGTTTGGGAGGTTCAGGGGGAGAGAGAGGGTTTGTCGTAAGACGAGAGGGTTGCCCCGGCCCTTTTTTACTAGGGTCTGATTGATTCATGTTGTTGTCGGGGCATGGGGTCTCTGGAGACGATGAGGGACTCTCTGTGATATGCACAGGGTTTTACAAGCAGCGGCAGGCTTGAAAGTGATGGGAGAGAGTTCCTGGCCAAAGGCCGAAATGAGAAATTCATCAGGAATGCATTTCTTCTCCCTTTTTTCTTCTCTACTCTCAGTATCCCTCCCTCCAGAACAGCTGCTGCTATAACTCTAGTGTATTTTCCTTCGATGTTCCAGAAAACCACATGGTGTACAAGCTGTCAGGCAGGTCCTGGAGTGAAGTCTAAGGTGCAAAGCATTTTTGCATTCTCTGTCAAGGCCTTCTGAGGCGAACTTCTAGAGGTGAGGGGTGGGTTGATGGAGTGTGAGGCATCGGTAAAAAAGGTTTGATGAATTTATCATTGCCATTGGTAACAAACAGCAGCATAAGAAGAGGAAATATGGAAATATAAAGTCTATTGGGCATGACATGGATTAATTTAAGTACATTTATGCAAATATGTTGACAGCCTTTTTTGACTCCTAAATTATGTTATGGAATGCTTCAATTCCAGTGCAATGGGAACATTTTGAAATATCATCTGGGAAATAAACATATCTATCAAAACCAGGTTAGAGTTAAGGATGTCAGATTTACTTTTTCCATTACAAGTATGTCTACATTTGAAAAGTTCATTGGGAACATAACCTACTGATCCCCAAAACTGATGCCCAAAAAATGTCCAAGCTTATCTGAAGTCAATAATGATTGCCAGACTCCCTTTTTACAGGGACCCCAGATGTTCACCTAATGTTGCACCAATTACAATTGTCACCACCTTTACATGGTGGATTATTTAACCCTCCCCATCTTGACATGACAAACTACAGCATTTCTCTTCCAGTATATGGCAGACTATGTCATCATTTCTACCATTACATAGAAGACTAGTTCATTAGCAATTTCTTTACGCATCAGGCAATTAAACTGACCTTTTTTGGATTCACATCAAAGCTACACACTTGCTGACATGCTGTCTCTGTAATATCTGTTTAATATCTGTCTATTTTTTCTAACCCACTACTCCTCAATACAACACCTCTTAGGTTCTGCTTTCTTTTCATTCAGAGGGAACATATTAAGGACATTTATAGTCATATATTTTAACGACACAGATGTTTGCTATGACAGCGAGGTACCACAAAAGAGCAGAGCCGAAACTCAAATATGTAACATAATGCATTGACATATATTTTACGCAACTTTCTGAACCTTACAAACTCCAGTGACTCTATGTTCGTAAGGCACAGATCTATAACAGGATATTGTAATGGATATGGCCACGTACTGGGAAACATTTGATAATGCCCACCTGCCATATCATTGCATATCCGGCGTTGACTGTGAATGTGTCCAACTTACCTGCACACGTGCCTCAGTCAGCTTGGTCCTCTGAGCCAGCTCTTCTCTGGTGTAGATGTCTGGGTAGTGAGTCCTCTCAAAGGCCTTCTCCAGCTCCTCCAGCTGTTCAGCTGTGAAGGTGGTGCGGCTGCGCCGCTGCTTCCGTTTCAGGGGAAGGTCCGGCTCCGACTCCACGTCTGAACCCTCGTCTGTACGATTACCTGGGCCAAATGGGAGTGTTGGAGAGGCCGGCTCATTTAATGGGAAATATACTCAAATGACACGGCAATTTCGCAACAACAGAGAGGAAGACAACTTTAAGGGGCCGGTCACTCGCTGATATTCGATTAACCTGTGTCACTGAGTAAGGCAACACGAATGACGGTTGGAACCGGGAACTGGTCCTTACAAACCCTGAAAGACACTTACTGTAGATTAAAGAAGCTACCCACTTCAGGGGCTATGTCGTTGGCAAACGTCATTATTATCGAGGGGGAGAGGTTGCAAAGAGTATTCAAATGACAGACAGCTTCCCTCTCCAAGCACAACAGAGCAAATATTATCTTAATCTGTGGATATTTATACAGTATATAAGAGGCCTGATATCCAATCCTGCTACACAGGGTGAGCGAGAGAAAGAAAGGCAGCAAGAGCGAGAGATGCCCCAGAGGCTTTGGAGGTCCGCAGGCGGTTGGGGGAGGCGGGAAGGGGTGTTGGGTGGAAGGGTTAATCTATGCAGGACACCTTGCTGTTCCTCGCCACACTATTCTCTGACTATGGCCCAGGGCACACTACTGCTCAGAACACCACAGCCAGAATGTACAGAACACCACAACAATATCACACCAGAACCATCCAATCCCGTGTTCTGTGTTTCCATGGGGCTGCTGTCAATAAACGAATTACAATATATCTTACATTACTTTTAGGCATTAAACTAAGCTGCTGCGTTTTCGCTTGAGGAATATAGATACTGCACAAAGCCGTCCAATCCAGGCCAAGAGGAATGTTTCTGACAGCGAATTTGTATTACCACAGCGCATTACCATTATAACTGAATTTAGGAAATTGCATCATTTTCACCTCCTCTGCATTTCTATTCAAACTACATGGCCCTTTTCATTTCCTGGTATGAAATTCATATTTTCACAAATTGGCTCATTGAGACATTGACAAGTCAGTGTGACATGCCAATGTTGCTCTGGGCCTAGTTGGATTGCATCAGACATGTACAGTCCAGATGGAAAGAAGGGTAAAACAACAAAAAAACAAGAGATATTGGAGAGGATGTGTAGAGAGCTGAGGGTCCCACCTACAGTAACCTACTATAATGACAACCATAACGTTCTCCTGAAAGTTAGCTCAGGTGAATCCCCAGAATTGGCTATGGTAACAACTAATGTCAGTTTAACAAAGCATGTTTCAACATACCGCACGGACAAACTGAAGCCAAATAGCCTTCGAATAACAACTGTGAGAATAAAAGAGCAACCAAATCTGGCTAGGTCTCAAGACCGGCTCTGGAGTTTAATTAAACAAGGAATTAGGGGATTATATGGAGACTATCATTACAGGCCACTCCATGAGTCTTCTGCGAACATCTTTTTGTCCCCCTGAGCTCACGCTCAATGATTCTCCGCGGATTACATGCAGCCGCAGGACGTGAGGCCGCACTCATTAAATCAATTCTTTCGTCTTCCCCTTTTTAATAAAGAGCGATTCTCCAACACTGGCTCCCAGTACTGCAGAGAACACCCTTGAACACACAAAGTTGAATATGTACATATATGGATGCGCACAGCCATTTGCCACCACCTCGCTCTGGCAGCACTTGAAACTGACACAGTGGTCTAAAGATCACTTTCCAATGTCACCTCTGGCTCCTGTGGGATGAACAAGAGAGACAGGTGGGGCAAAGAGGAGGCCCGCGCAATGGTTTTAAACCAGGCAGCCAGCATTGATTTCCACCTGAGTAATAAAATGTTGCTCTGATTTCTCTTTGTACATCTTTGTGAGTGAAGGGAATAAAGGTTGTGTGTGTGTGTCTGTGTCTATGTCTGTGTGTGTGTGTGTGTGTGTGTGAGTGTGTGTGACAAGCCTTTACTTCAAAATTGCCAAAACAGGATCCTCCCCAATATTCAAATGTAAGTGTGTTTTGCAAAAGCCTTGTGATCAAACTTCATGAGAGAAACAAGACAAATTGGTTTTAGGCACATATGAATGTGCCATGGCAGCCAACCTGTCTGCTTGTGTGACTCAACTGCAAGCACCAAGCAAGCAGCACACTCTAGGTGAAGGTCAACAACCCTATCAGTAATGAGTTTGAGAAACAGGAACGTGAAAATCCAATCTCATCTTGCCAAATCGTATGCCAGGATTTATGGACAACACTGGAGCCTCCAAAGAAAGAGAATATCCGTGAAACCTTCCTTTCTTTTCATCGTTGATGCAACACTGGTTTGCATGGCTGACTGGTTAAGATATTGTATTGTAAGTTGACTGCATGTCTGGCCAACCTACTCTTAAGTAACACCCTTCAATGGACAACGTACAGATTCGCACAAAATGACTGTGAGTGGATAACTCAATGTCCAAATATTTGGATAGAAATATCTTAAACTGTTAACACTGTTAACACAGACGCTCATACGTCTGGACACCAAGAGGGTGATCAGTAGGGAAACAGACTAAACCTGGCTGTGTCGGTTACCGCTAGCAGAAAAGCACGCTCTGCACCAGTACTTTTATATTTAAAGGTTCTTAGATATTTCTGGATGCAGTGCCTCTCAGACTAAATTACGGAAGAATGAACACTTGCTATCTGTTTCCCAGACAACAAAGCTTTTGAATTTGAAGAACACGTGTCTCCTTCTTGGTTTACAAATCTGCCAGTGTTGATACAGGACAAATTGGTGGGTGATTAGTCTACTACCTTGGAATCCACTCAATCCCTGTAGGCATTGAGGTCAATTCTCTAAGACTTCTCCCTGCTTTGAAACAATAAGGTACATCCTGATTAAACCTGGGTATAATGCCTCAGCTGTAATTCCATTGAAAGGTTCTGGGGATATTGATAAAGCACCCATGCCTTGTTTCACCAGTTATCATATTAATTAGAGCCTAATTATGTAGCAAACATCCAGTGGCCATGATTAGTCAGCCATGTATCCTCCTTCAGGGCCTTGGTGGTACTGCTCAATACTGCTTTAAAAACACATCTTTATTGAATGAGAAATTAACCAGGTATTGACCAGGTGTTCAAGATAACAAATGTTTTCTTATGTTACAAGTAACTTTTATGGACTCAAAAGGCTAAAAGATAAACATTTAAATACCTGAAGAGCAAATTGTTTTAACAACATACTTTAATTTTATTACTTGTAAATGGAGCCATGTTTCCTAAGGAGATTATTTAAGCTCTCATTTACTAATCAAACGCAGGGTTTATTAATTTTTTACATAGCAAACATATTTTTAACAGCATCCATAGTCAAGCAGAATGACAACTCAAGTCACAACAGAACTAATAGCAGCCGTTGGTTAATAGTTTAGTGTGAGGTTTAAAGACCGTCCTCCCTCTCGCATTGCTCAGAGCTCAGACTGCAGGCAGATGGAATAGTCATCATCCAGACTCCCCCAAACCCCCTCCTCAGCCAGCCCCACAACCCCATGGACTCTTCCTCACATTCTCCCTCTGAGCGCCTACTCTCTCTGTTTCCCCTGGGAGAGAGGCTGAGGTAATTTGGCTTAGATGGACTGTTGTCCCAAGGTTTTACAGTCATTAAAGACTGCTGGGCTCTGTGCTCCACATGAACACTGTGCTATAATAGCAATGTTTATTGGAACTGAACTGGACCTGGAATGGCAGTTGAAAGAATATCACAAGAGAGGCAGTTTAGGCAACAATATCAATAAGAACGGATCACCAAAACAATAAAACCAATGAGCACACAAATAATACGTAATAAAATACACTGACCAATATAATTACATGAATGTATTAGTGAATATTTAGGTTAAATACAGACAGATCTGTATGTATATAAGAATAACAAGTAATAAAAAAGCATCCTTAATGACCAATTGGGGAAGCATCATTGCTCATCTCTCAGATTACCTCTGAGTCAGAATTAGCTCAACTCCATGGAGTGTATCCCTAGTCCTTCTCCCATGCAGGCTGTTTTTGATATACCGGAACCAATTGCCTCAATATCAGCTGTACCTTTGCAAACTACCCAAGACAGAGGGACAAAAACAGACAGGGCTTTGGCAGTGCAGCATTAGCTCATAATGGCTCATTTTGAAAAGCATATTAGTTCCAGCATAATTACAATCAGGCCTCATGCTCAGTGTTCTGCAGGCATTTGTAGGACCAGCCTGAGAGCACCCAGTCACACCAGTTGACTGTGACTGGCAGCAAACGTTGTTTATTGTTAGTATTTTTCCCATCATTCCCACAGGACATAAATAACAGCTCATCTTTTCTCTCTGTTTATGTTTACTTGTTTATTCTGTGTGCCTTTTGTCGTAGTTGATGTTGCAATTATACTTTTTGTCACTTGATGGGGAGGAATATCAAAAGGCCTAATTATGCAAACAGGCCCTGTGATAAGCAGCAAACGCCTGAGATGGGATCTGCTATCTCTGACATCCATCTGTCTCTGTGCTGTCTCTCCTGCTCCAGGCCTGAATAGAAACATATCTTCTTGTCCCCAGGACTGCATGAGAATCAACTCTACATACTGGAGAGGAGGGATGTTTTCGGGGGCGGGGGATCGTGCAGCAACATCAAATAGCTGACAACTTCCCTATTTGCATTTTTTAGAGAATGGGGTGGTATTTCTCCTGAATGCAGTAGCCTGTGCATCCCTCTGTGTTTGCCAAGTTACGAGAGCCATAGGAGATGATTCAGTTGGGTTATACTAAAGGATGGCTTTAACATAGAAATCTTAGAGTACTCAATAAAAACAAACATTGTAGAAGTCTATGAAGAAGAAACCTCATGGAACACCATGAAAACACACCTCATAAAATGCGTTATGAGATATCTGCCATGGGATTGGTTCAAATGGGTTTTGAAATGTTTGATAATTCCCTGTTATCCGCAGTGTCAAAAGTATTGCTAATCACTCACAGTACTAGTATGGGACATATCAATACGCCAACACTGAGCAGCTTGACTCAAACAAAAAACATGGCGGACAATGTCTCTTGACTCTAATTCTAACCAGTAGCAACACAAAATCCACTATGTACATAATCTATTAGCCCATTTGCTAAGTCTTTTGTTTCTGGACCAATAAGGTTTCACACTGCCGAAGATCTAGTAGACCACATTCTGTCGATAAAAACCATGTGGTCCGAAATGTCTTTTACTAATATTCTCAAGCCCCCGATGGATGGATATCATAGAAACTCAGCGACGTTCAATTGTTAGCCACCAAGTACAAATAATTTTATCAAGGTCGTCATACCACACAAAGTTTTCTTTTTCATCCCTAGACATGTGTCTTTCATGCAATAAATTGCATACTTTCATCTACTGGTGTTGATGGGATTTTCTGACATAGGACTGATCCACTGTTTGCTGAAATCCCCTCAATTTACTGCAAATAAGTTTGAACACTTCAACTTGAGGACTTTCAGCAACATTTCAGAGATGTGCTCTCAATCAATCAATCAAATTCATTTATAAAGCCTTTTTTAAATCAGCAGTTGTCACAAAGTGCTTTTATAAAACACCCAGCCTGAAACCACAAGGAGCATGCAATAACAGTGTTGAAGCACAGTGGCTAGGAAAAACACCCTAAGAGGTGCTGAAATTTAGGAAGAAAGCTAGAGAAGAACCAGACTCGGAGGGGGGGACCAGCCATCTTTTGGCTGTGCCGCGTGAGCATTTATACATTGTATGTTGCTGGCGGGTAAAGTCGACAATTGCCCTACTAATACCATAATATATTGTAAATTCAACACACAATAGACAGCTTTTTGGATACTTTCTCATATGTGGGTTAGATTGGATTCTCACTTTAAATTATATGAGCAAGGTGCATTAGGAAGCATTGCAAGAACACCTCATTCAGGCGGACCAGGATGCAGTTGTCTCCTCCACAAGCAAAGCAGACTAATGGGGTAAACGCTCCAGGTTTGGATTCAACCGGATTAAATAAGATCAGTGTGAAAGCAACCAAACTGTCCCTTCTCTCAGTTCCCACTGTCGCTGAGGTAGACTCCGTATTTGCAACAAGGGTTACCTACAACTGGTAAGCACGCTATATTTAAACCACGACCATGGAATGAACAAAACAAAAGACATCTTCATATCAATATGTTCTGCAACTTCACCCAGTGACCACTGCCTTCAGCTAGCTAGCCGAGTGTGTATGTATGGTACAGCAATGGTATTACTACAGCAAACTAATTTGTTCTGTGGCGTAGCAACGTGGCAACAGTCATAAAAGTGGTTTGGGGTATGTTAGAAGATAACCACAATCTCGCAATCAAAAATGTTTTTTAGCTAACAATAATATGAAAAATGTATGTATTTTCATTAATAAAATATTCTAAGTGCATTTGCACCCTTTGGAGTTCTTAGGGGTTGGAGTCATTCTTCCTACGGCCTTGTGCCTTATCAAACCGCTGAGGTGGGATGTTATTCCCTGGCAATGCATCGTTTGTGGGTTGTTGCTTATTAGTCGATCGCCATGAAAACAAATCATGTAGGTTTTAGTGATAAGAGGAACTACACACTCACACAGAATGCGAGCCAGAGACTGAAAAAATACCTCAATGCTTAATTTAGCCTTTTCCACAAATGGAATCTGTCAGTTAAGAAAAGCAACGACCTGTATAGCTACTAGAATCAGCTGGCAATTAATTAAAACTGTATTCAGTATTCCATCCTTTTTATTGACATTGTGGTTCAGAGGCCGCAGCTATGGACTGGCAACCAAGCCTCACCTGTACAACTATACTGCAAATGACATACCACAGAATTTCCCCTTGTCTCTCAATGCATATGTAGCTTATTTTTACTGCTTAACACGTCCAAGGGGCAGAGGGATTTTGAACCAAGAATGCAAGATGAATCATCTACATGCCAAAGATGTCGTCAAACAATGCTGAAACATCAAGTATGTGAGTCAGTAGGCATTTAATGTGACTATTTAAAACACACTCAAATACAAGGGATGATGATGCAAGAGGGAGGGTATCAAATTGAAATGTTCCCTGACCTAGCTCAGTCATTTAATTCAGGGTATGTACAATTAGCCTGCCTCTGAACTCAGAGTAGACAGAAGTTACTCAACTAGCCCTAAAAATTTAAAAACAAACGTACATCTGTGGACTAACACATGATTGACTAACACAATGATTATAAAAACGTGTACACTGCAAATTGAACATAAATAAATATGGATAAAATAAAGATATTGTGTCTGAATTTAAGAATTTCAGGAACTTGATCAACATCTTCAAATGTTTTTCCATCTTATTGTCACTGGTAAAAATAAGTTGCTTTTCCCTCCGATCAAAATGGCGAAGGAAGATTTTAATACGTTTTCCTACTCTGGGATAGAATCAAATTCTTTAGAAAGGAGAGTGCGCATGCAAAAGAGGAGAAAAAGGCAAGGGGAGGAAGAAAGACGAGAGGCTCTATAATCTTTTGCTCTCACAACAAACAATTAGCTCCCTTTTCTTTCTTTGAGGTCAGGCAAAAATTTTGAAGGGGGAGAAAAAGGAGAAGAGAGGGAGAAGCAACGAAAAGCTATGCTCTTTTATGGCTCTTGTCATATGGATGAAGGCGCGGCGCGTCCATGAGAGCGCACGCTCACCTTCAACAACAGGGCGTCCACTGGGCCTCCCGGCCCTTTCAGTCCAGAGAGACAGACTCCTCAGGGGGCCATTAGAGCATGAATAGAGGCCTGACAGCCCTGTGCAGCACCGCGGGGCATCCATAAACGCTGACATATTGACTCCACAGGCCTCTGCTCTGCACTCTCTGCCTCAGTGTGAAACCGTGAAGGGCTTGGAGGGTGGGATTCTTCTTTCTTACACACATTCTACTAGTTAAACTTGGGACATTACTAACATGATTGCATTATTTTTCAAAAAGGCCATGTTATTTCCTCTGTGAAAATACTGTTGCTCAGAATGGGAAATATTACATTCATACTTTTAACAAAACTTAACATTACCCTTTTGTGAAGTGTTGCAATTAGCATTACAGCAAAGAAGTAGTTTTTCACTCCAGCAGGAAAACCAAAATCAATGACAAATGAAAGCTGCAAGCAGCGTATCTGGGTTTCAGTGAAGTTCCCACTCTTCCATCTAGGAAAATCGCCATATAATTAGCTCGTTCTCTGCTCCTTAGCCCACTTTTCAAAATATCACAAATAACATATGACAAGATAATGCAATAGATTTTCCATGTATTTTTCACAATTTTGTACTTCAAAATGCTTCTCTTCCAGAACTGTTTTTCAGATTCCAATCAAACTTTGTATGTAGCATCCATTAGCATAAACTAGCATGGCTGCTATTAGCCAATGAGCTTGCACTAAATGTATCTAGGCCTAACAAAATCACAAAGACTTTGGCTGTACATACATACCTCAGCATGCGTGTAACATTTCCCCAATCTCTGTTTAAACGTTTAGAAAATATAAATGTTCTTCATAGTGCCTCTGTGAGGTGCTCTGAACGTTGTTGCGCACATGTTCACCTAGTTATATTAAAATCCCAAAATACAAGCCTGATTTGTGGGCATTTATGTGTTTGACACCATCCACGTTAAAACTAGTTTGGCAGTAATGACCAGATCATGCTGTAGTGCATAAAATATAGAGTTGTTAGAACCTTTTCCACAAATGCTAAATGGAGTGTGTGCTGAGTAGGAGTTTTGGTGTTTATAAGAACACACACACACACACACACACACATATATATGTACCAAATGATACAACTCATCACACCCACTCAGGGAGAGTTTTGTGAGATTTTGAACATTTCTGAGAATATCGCTTTTTATAGCATCACCATTTGATCAATCGGCATGGCATTGCATGAGACGATTTAGACCAGCACCATCTACAACTCTGCCAAGATATATCTTTCAAATCAATCGTTTCCAGGAACCCTACAATTACACTGAATAAGCTCAAATTTCTGAGCAATGTTTAGGACAGTGTTCACAATAATTCTGATAGAAATAATGTACGTTTAATGACTAGTAACAACTGAAAGCTGCGTGAATATGGTGCCGGGAGTTAAAAGTACATTACCCAAGCAGTGTCCCTCTCTCTCCTTATGGATTTTAACTTCACACTGCTCGTGTCTAAAGTCATTTACTGGGCTAGGATCCCTTCTAATTGAGGTCATAGTGAAAGTAATGAAATTAAGGAGTGCAGAGCAAGTGGAGCCCAAGGGTCCCTGCCAACTGGCACTGGAAATAGAGCCCCCGTCTCCCAACAAAGATTCCTGAACCTACCCAGGAAATCAAACAGTAACTCAGGGCTATGAGTGGGGGTCTCTGGGAGGAACAAATCATGTTCTCAACAAAGCCAAGGAGAGATTACTTTACACAGAATAAGAATGCACAGCGGACAGTTTTTCAGGCCCCAGGGAAGTTTCGTAATTTTCTGGGCAATGCCAAACCGTAAACACTTTTCATTGAGCAGAAGTTTTTATGGTGCAGAGGATGACCGAAAGAGTAGGTAGAGAGTCTGAAAAGTGACACATCTTTGATCACATTCAAATCGATGTTAGAGTAAAAAAAATAATTACATCTAATACCCATTACCTACGAACTCAGCAATTCTCTGGAATGGAGAAAGAGATCCAAATATTTAAAACATGGTGATCCTCTTGATTTAGGGATACACCAGAAACATAAATCTGACAATAAAAACCTAACGTACACAGGGGGGTAACCACTTTACTAATGATGCCTCCATTAGTTCACACATGGGGCCTAGGAACCCCTAGACTTAATTAGGAGAGCTAAACAAATCATGATGCTAGACATGATTGTGACACAGATTGACCAAGCTAATAACATGCAAAAACTATACTATTACCTTTACAATGATATAAAAACAATGACTGTGCTGTCAAGTAAATTGATCATATACACAATCGTTAAAGAGGTTTCTTGAACTCAGATGACATGCAGTACATTCAAACAAAACATCATAGTGTTTCCAAATTGTTACTTAGGATCCAAAAAGGTATTGAATATTACCCGTTTGGAGGGTTGGAAAAGAACATCAGTAAGTCGTCACAGTGCTTGATATTAACATTTCAGATCTGTGCTCCATATTGTGGCCTTGAAATGTAACGGAAAAGCAAAGCTTTTTGAAATGAGAGTACATATTCCCCAAGGAGAGAATGACAGAGGATGCAGAAATAAGCCCATTAGTTGAAAATGGAGGAGCAAGCTTTATTTGAAGTTGTTATTTTGCAGGCTGGAACGGCAGCTCCACCCCACCGTTTCAACTCCTTCCATAACATTTTAACTGGGTGGAAAAAAACACATTTCTGATTTGCAACACCTATGGGAACATGTTTATTGTCTTTGTGTGTGTTATAAAAATAAAAAACTCCACACACACAATTAAAACAAATGAAGATTGCAGTTGCAAGGCAGATTAGGAGCAGAAAATGGGAAATGTTCTGGTTCTAAGTAGCATAGGCTAATGGCGATTTTTAAACTAGCAGACCATGGTCAATGTCTCTCATTCATCACTAAGAGAGCTGGGCACACTGCTCTAAACGTAATTGCTGTTGCACATTATGGGGGCTATTCCTGTATTGTAATAAAATTAGCCAGAAATGCTTGTTGTCTTTTCTAATGTCACTCCATGGTGACCAGCAGATGGGTCTAATGCAACACACTGTCCTGATCTGCGCCAGCTGTCAAACACGGACCACTCTGGCAGCCAAGACAAATTGGAAGAAACAAAGTTTGAAATAAATTCTGAGGAACTGAACAGCTCATCCATTATACCATTTACTGAGGACACAAAAAGGAAGCCAGATAGCCTGCTGTACTGTATTCATTCATGTAATATGCATTCATCATTACTCTAGCCACTCTCTCAATTCCACTGTTTGTCAAAATAACAATGGCTTAATCACCCAGAAAATATCTATTTGGTCCAAATGTTTCCAGTTATTACACTGTCCGCCTTCATATCTGTTTTGATTAAAGGCATGGGGTTCATGTGATCGTCATCACTCTGCATGCTTGTGCTCCATAGCACAAATCATTTATTCCAGGAATAGACCACACAATCGAAACCAAATCCAAGCAATCCAAGACTGCAAAATTGTATCGGAAAACAACAGCAATATGTCTTTATCTGAGAAAGAAAAAACATCTATGGACTAGAAATGAATCAATTAATAGGCACATTATAAATGTTTGAAGAAGTTGTTCCTTGCAGAAAAGTATGATTTTATATTATTTCATATAATATTTCATATCATCTATTTCATTGTTGTGACCTTAAGACCATGTATGTTTTACATTCAACAATTTGCTTGAATCTGAAAGTAAAGAACAACTCTACTAGATCAAGTGCTTTGAGTGGAAATGTTTAGAGCTGCTGGTTTAAATGTGGCAGTCCCATAATACATGCTGGCATATAAAACACAGCTCTGGAAACACAAAGGAATGTTAGAAACAGGTGTTCTGTCTAATAGGATGATAAACACTAAACAGCCCTCTCCTTTATCTGATGGAAGCTTTCAAATGGCTCAAGTCGAAGATGACAATGCATGCTAAGGACTTGGCTCATGATTTGTGAGGCCTGCATAGACAGGCTATGAAAACAGAGACCGGCAAAACACAATGACCATTTACAGATTCACTGGGAATTAATGTAATGAAATGCACATGGTTTACTTATGGCACTATCCATCTGCACTAAGCTGATATTACACCTGGCTTAACAGCGAGAAGAATTCCAGTACATTAGAAACCTTACATAGAAACAAGACATTATTTGAAATGGAGTCATGAAAAGACATTTGCGAATTTTGACCCAAAAATGTAACATGCACGTCCCTGAAACAGTCTGTGATTCCTCAACCTGACCATTACCTGGTATGCATAGGGCAGTACCTTTATATGTCCTCCTCAGAAGCTACTCCCCTTTAGTTAGGACCTCTCAAATCCATGAATGCTGAGGATTAGTTTATTGCTAGCTAACACTATGATGGCTGTTTCACGACAACAAACCACACTGTCTCAGGAGCTAATTGGGTGGGTTAATGTGTGCTTGTTTATTGCTGCATATAGTAAGGGCTTAAACAATGTTGCATTCATGGCAACTTCCCAAAGAGTTTTTGTTCAGGGGCTGTTTGTGTTGACTTACCATCCCCATAGGAACAATGAGTGACAACCAACAAACAGCATATCTGCTGGATCCTTCTGAGAGTTGTGCAGTAGACACAAATGTATTTTCTTTTTCATTTTCAAGGGCCCCGTAAGAGGGTATCAAGGGGATATCTCAAGTCAAGAAATGACATGAGATTTTTGTCTCCTCTAAACACAAATACTACATGTTTTCTACTTCTCAACCTTTCCAACTAATCTCCACAACTGAGGAGAACCCTTGTCTATTCAGGTGGCATGGCCTAGAATCAGCTGTGAGTGAGAAATAAATGGGCTTTAAAAAACATTGCTTTTCTTGTCAAGACAGATACCCACTCAAGAGCAGCAACAGCCCAAATGTCAACTCATTCCCTTTCCAATCCTTGTGTGTTTAAAGCGACACCTCTGCCTAATGAGAGAAAAGGGCTGTGGTCCCCCAAGGACCAGTGGTCCTGTCATCACTGAATGCTGCTTTCCTCTGGACAGCTCAGTGATTGTCCACTATCAACGTTAATACCCTCCAACCAGGATTCATTACAGCTTTAAATCTGTGAATGAACTATCCACAAGCTGGAGTAAACCAACCATTAACAAAGCCCCAGCCAGGTCTCCCTGGACTGCAAACTAAATTGGATTGCCAATATGAACCAAACCACAGACATTTGAGAAGTTAAGAAAAACAATAGCAGCAGAGAGAAATACTCCATAGCCCATCATGACTCCACTTGGTAAACCAACATAGTATTGATCGTCTAGTTTTCTGTTTGTTTAGAACAGCCTCATCCCTGCTAATAGCTGTCTGAGAGTGTAATCTCTCCCTTGTCCTCCCCCAATCCTCTCCTCCCCTTTATGTTGTCTCCTTTCATTGGGCCTCACATAGTTGGGGTTCAATGTGACGCTAGGGCTAGGGTACTGGGCACTGGATTGGGATGCGATTGTGTTGCTAATGTTGACACCTGCCAGATCAGGCCAGGGCTGTTGGGGCCCTGCGTTCTACGAGCTGGATGCTCCCCCTCTTTATCCAGATTAAGTATGGGTCGCTGAGGTCACAAATCACAGGCCTCCCTCTGATGTTGTGAGGCAGAGCCAGAGACTAACTTGGCTAAAGTGAAGGGCTGCCCAGAAAAAGACAGGGAATGAGAGGTTATAAGACAGAGAAGGAAAGAAAGTGACACACCTTTCTCTAATACAAAGGGTAAGAGAATGTCTTCTGATGCATACAACAACGCTATTCAGCTATTTCTCCAAAATATCAAAGTAAATCTATGGATCCTTTTTTATAAAGGAAAAACACAGACAGAACCATACAGATTTCTGCTTACAGACATTAACAGTGTTCAAGATAGAAGATGAAAGATTGATTTTCACAAGAGTAAAAAACTAAAGGGAAGAATGATGTAATAGTAATAAAATAACAAAACTAAACACAGAACATATTTTTTTACTTTTTCATCTGAGTTAGAACTGTTAGCTGATGTATTTCGCTCCAGTGGAAAAAACAAATAAGAATGGGTGTAAAAAAACATTTCTTTGTTTTACTGGGACTCTTGCAATTTCCTTACAAAACGGACTTAAGTAAGGAAAATGCATTGTTGTTTTTTCCTCGGAAGACAATCTCAAATGTGTAATATTAAGCTGAATGAATTTGAAGAATGTTCAACTGTCTGGATGTTGTGTTTGTAGTAAAACTCCAAGTGTGGACAGAGAAAAGCACAGTCAGTGCGGGTTCAAATACACCCCCTCACCACCACCACTCCTCTGCAGATGTATATTAATGTAGAAAAGGAGAGACCTGAGCATTAGCAGAAGAACACCATCCTTTTAAACTGCTGCTGTCCAGCCTGATCGTGTCAGTTTGAAGGCCCTATTCAAAAGTATTCATGCATCTGCCTTTGAGGCACAATAGCAGCTAGTTTATAAACTGTCTGCCTGAGCGCCTAAAGGCTTTAGTTCTTATTGTTTTCAGCCGCTTAATAAACTTTTTGGAGGAGTTCATCAACTCGTCTGAATAGCCTATGCAGTCTCAAGACAGAAAATAACAGAAGGTTCTTTTCTCCTCCCTCTTCTTTCTTTCTTCCTTTTCTAATGGCCATTGGTCTGACAATGGAAAGACTAGGCTGTCAGACATCAGAAGGGGTTTACAAGAAAAAAGGTATTCAATTAAAAGAAATGCTTTCAGAAGGAGAATGGAGACAATTGAAATTCAACTTCTTCTAAACCAGAGAGGATCATTCAAGATCCAAAATCTTATGCTGGAAATCACAAAAAATTATACAGAAGAGACAATCACAAAAACATTCAGATAATTACTTTAAACAAAATGACCATTTTGCAAAAACTAGAACAAAACAAAAAAATGTTTTAAATGTTTTAAAATCGCAATTAAAAGGAGAATTATACATTTTACAGATTAATATTAGATGGTTCTTCATTATGAAAGAAGTTCAAATACTAACATAAATTGTAATTCTTGAACCAGTGTTTATTTTAGATTGACCTCTGTTAAATGTACAACCCCAGCGATAGTTAAACATCAATTGAAGTAACAACAACTACTTTTTTAAATCTCAAAATCACCTGTGATCAACTGCATATTTGGTTTGATGTTATAAAATATATTTGGGCATTAAAAAATTAAGATGCTAAAAAGCCCAGATTACTTCTAGTGATTTTTAACTGGAGGTGGCTAATTTTGTAATGGCTGTTAAAAAAACTGAACCATGTATTACAGTTTCTGTTGGCATAGACAACTTTCAGGGTGAAGAACCATCTAAAATCAAATTCAAAATAAGTAAAATTATCCTTTAACATGTTTTCTGAATCTTTTTTGGGTCTAAGATCTCTATGATATCAGTTAGGCAGGCAGCCCAAATCATGCGGAATAGGGACGCAATAAAATGTAATATTGGCTGTAAGCCATTAATCCACTGTTATACCTTTTAAACTGTGTGAAAAAATTAGGCAAACTTTAAAGACTTTAATAGATGTCTATTCTAATTAATTTCATACCTAATTAGAACGCACCGTGACTCAATGCGCGGGCTGCCCTGTTTAGCCCGCTGGATGGCCATAGTCTAATTGACGCAGTGGAAAACGTTTGAAGAAAAAAAGACCCTCCGTCGAGCAGTCCAATTCGAAGCGCCCTCATGCTCATCCCCCTCTAGGTCTCCTTAAAAAAGCTCGAAAGCGCATTGGTTGCATAGCTTTGACCAACCGCCTACTGTTTTACCACCGATGCAGTTGACCGTTTAAAGGTGCTAATTAGATCTGACAAGTTCAACGAGTTAGTTTCAGAAAAGGAAAAGCTGGTCAATTTATGATTTCCGAGTCAGACTCACAGGGGACCCGTACGCCTGTCAGGCTCAGCCTTCAACTAATGAAGCGTTTAGTTTAATTCAAAGCACGCAATTCTGTTATTTATTTTAACAATGAATGATCATAATAAGAATAACATTATTAACCAAAAATATAAATAATTGAAAACTTCATCATATGCGTACTATAGCTTATGCTATTCACATTAAGGCAGACAAAAACGATTTTTTTTACTCTATTATTATTTTTGCGTTTAATAGATTTACATAAAAATTTGTGTCGACCTGATCAGTAGATTGGTGCATAATGCAGGAGCATTAAGTCGCGAGTTCCTGCTGAACTAATCAACATGTTGACGACAGTCTTGAACATCTGTCTTAACCATCCCACATTGCGTCATTGCCATTATCATTTTCTCATTAATTACCTTAAAAAGTATCCAAAATGATATAAATCCGTGTTAGGGCTACACGGATGCTACGTATCGACCAATGTGGATGCAGTTTCAAAAGTGTTAAAACTTATCAACAGTAAATACCTATCCCACATAGGATGGTATTATACTTGCTAAGTATACTAGGCTCGTTATTGCAGAAGTTGTATGAAAGAATAGATCTAAACCAGCGGTGCTCAAATAAAAAGGGAATAGAAATAAATAGAAATACGGTAAATGTTGTAACATTGATTACTGATTTTATTCTCGTCCAAGAAAATTGTATAGCGGAGAAGGCTTATTCATATGTTCTGTTATAGACGACCTCCATGCCTATGTAACTGCATAGAGCGCACTTGTTGAATGCACAACCGAAGCAGGAAAGGCAAAATGCACGGAGATTAAAAAATGCAATATTAATACAAAAGTATATTTTCCTTATACGATGGAACAAGGATATCGACAAGCATTCCCATGAAGACCTGAGTGGACTCTGTGTCTCCAGGATCCTCACCATTACACAAAGCACAACAACTCACGTGTCTGAGGATATTATCTCTGACGCCCGTGCGTGTCTCCTTACGTGTGCGCGAGCGAACGAGCGCACACAGCAAGTGGTAGGCTTAGGGCGTAGGCAGTAAGAGATCACAGACAGACCATATAACTATCAGTATTGTAAAACGACTATATTTTCTCATAGAAGGCGTAGATAAAGTCACCAAAAGTTTTTGTGAAAATCTACTAAAAATGAAAGGCAGGAATGATAAGGACATCCTGCACACTATTGCTATAAGCCGCGGCCTTCAGGGCAATAGCCTACTTCCTTCATAATTTGTGCCGTATGGGTTTGGTCAGAAAATATGTTCTGCAACCCCCATACACGCAAACTACCGTGGTGCTAAAAACGCTGCAAAAGTATCGAGCACATTAAGGACATTTGAAATAAGTTGTCCATATTCAAAATATAAGAGTCACCCGCAGTACTTGTTTGATGAACTACTACAACAACTACGACGAAAAAAACGAAAACGTACCTAGATTAACCTATGGGAAGATACATCTTAATTTACCTATAAACCTATATCGTATATTGGGCCAGTATTTTTCAAGCATAAACTGTTAACCTTGGAATTCTATATCGCACCCAGTAACAATGTATAGGCCTAATCGGAACTATAAATGAAAAGGGAAATTGAATCCTTAAGTTATTAAGCAGGAAAGGATTATGAACTCGTCTTTATAAATGAGGTAGAAATCCCCATGTCTTCTTCTGTACACTTCTCAATATCCCCTAAGTAGCTGAAGAGGGAAGATTGTCCCTTTTGGAGAATCCCACAAGAGATCGAAAAAACATTCTCCTAAGTAGGCTAGTGTGCACATGATAGGACGTGTCCCACGTGGCAAACAGTGCTATAATTAATAGACCAGCAGGCTTGCAAGCACTCTGTTAGTCTGCAATTTAATGAAGAACCATATTGCCAAAATATTGGTTTTTTAAGCGTGTGGGTCGGGATATCTGTCATCACCAACCCGAATGTATGTATTTCTTTGCTCCCTATTGTTTTTTTCTTTTTAACAAGAATGCGGAAATTCAATATCCTACATATTAGAAATGCAAGAAACTCTCAGGTTCATAGGTCGCACAAAACAGTGCATAGATCTTTAATTGTGCGTCAGCGCTGTTCTGGAGGAAAGAATAAATCCAGCCTTTATCATTTACACGCTGACTGTATAAATTGCCATCTAGCTCATTCGCTAAACGTGTAGGCAAATTACCATCAGTTGACGTGTAATTTAGAAATCATAAACGGGTTCTCTAGAAGCTCTTTCATTCAACCACTGCTGGTTGTTCTAAGTTTCACGCGAGAATACAATGCAATCCATGTAACATATAAATCACCCATGTGTTCAGCTATAAACACGAGGTGTGAAAATATTGTTCCTTTATCCCAGTAGCGGGTAACGAATAAAGGGGCCCATGCCGTTAATTGTATAAAAGCTTGTAAACCATGACCCCTGCTAAATATTGTTCACTGTCGAAGAAATCGGCTTCGGTGCAAACGATTTAGCATAAATTAGGAACGATTGTGTTTTGGAAAACGCGGATTATATATTAGGCGACATATAATGTTACAATTATGTTATATCCATCTTGCGTTAAATTATATATAGACTACATTTCGAAAACTATGCAAGCATTTTAAGTCTGATTTTTTTTTTAAATACCCAAATATTTATGTTAAAACATTTTTAACAAATCTATTGGGTTGACTATAATAGATTATTGTTCATTTTGACCGGCAGTTTCTATTAATTTGCATTGCACACTCAGAACAGTGTAATGAATGATTGTGGGTGATATTATTGGACTTTATTTGGTGACCTGTTTTCTTTGGTAATGTACTAAGAAGTTATTTGAAATTGTCTGAAATAACTTGCTTTCTAAATTGCATTACCAATATGGCAATGATTGTAATATAATTGTAGATTCGATGTAGATTTATATTATCATTAGTACTATCAAAATCTATTATTGTTGTCAATAAAATCGTAATCGATATTAGTTGTTGAATGTTTTCAGCTTTTGCCCTCTGTAAGAAATCCACCAATGTAAATTTCAGTGAAATGTGGTGAGAGCGGGCTGCGGGGAAAGGGAAGGTTAATCCGAGTTTAATGCAGTGAAGCACAGCGCAGGGTCTTGGCTATGATGGGTGTGTTATCTCTGCCCAACATTTGGGTCTCCCTCAATTTCAACCCAGCCAAATAGCTGGGAGAAAGTGCACATGGAGTTACTCTCAATGCCTGAGGATTTTTTTTATTAATAGCTAAATAACTTCCCCATACTTTCACTAAATCTCTCCCACACACACTATTCCAGATGGATTTGTTTGAAGTGGTCTCTCGCTTCATTCCCCTGTCCTTCTCATTGAGCACGGCTTTAGACCCTGATATATAGCTACATTAGGCCTATATTTTGGTACACAGAGATGTGTGCGCGTGCACGCGTGTTTAGACTCATTTCAAAGCATTCTTTATTTTGGTCTGCATACATTTGAACTTGTTTGCTTTTTGTTCGTTTCAAAATAATATATTCTTTATTACCTAATGACGTGATTCTCTTCTGACCCTTCATATAAAACATCCTTGTCCCTTATCGGTGCCCATGGTCATTTAATTGAATATGAACAGAGAGAACGAGCCGGGAGCCTTGGTTTGCCTGACACTACAGGCAGTGGATCTCCAATGCTCTCTCTCACTCTGATTATCCCTTCCCAACGTCGAGAAAGCCCGTCTGGCCTCTGTTTGATTAGATTGAGAACCTCAGGTAATCCGACGATTTGCTGAAGTGTCCATTGCCGGCACCTTGCCAATTCATGCAAGCTACAGAGGACAGTTTGTTGGTTTAGTCATTGCATACGGTATTTTTTTAAATTGATGGATTCATCCTTTCCCTGGCGGTCTGACCAGTCATGCACTAACAATACCCTACCCAGTATTGATGACATGCTTATGCGACGTTTTGTTTGCAATTAAACTTGTCAGGGTGATCACACCACCCCACTATCACTTTATTGAGGATGGCAGGTGGATGCTCTCTTTGTCTATTAATAGGAAAAGATTAACATTCTCATCAACATTTTACATTAAAAGATTGGTATTGGTTTGCGCGTAAATATTGTACGCCTAGACCAATTTCTACCTCTTCACACCACGGTAATCTATCTTCATTAAACTAACACTGTTTAACCTTAGCCTATTGCAACTTGTTTGAATTTAAACCTTGCAAACAGTTCACTTGTTTTATTACATCTGATAACACATAACATACATTTGGGATGTAACGCAAAAATGTAGGCCATAAATACACAAATAACTAAACAAACATCTGAATACATTTAATAAATCTCAACAGCTCTGAAGTAAACCAGAAACCTCATGAATTTGTGCCCAGGGCGAGCCACTGTGAGCCCCGCTCAGAGATGAAAGTGAAAAGAAATAAAAGGCTCAAATTAATCTGCTTTAAAACCCTTCAACATAACGTTTGTGCTTCAAACTCTGAAAGTGAGGGGCTGATTGGGGATAAATACATTTCGTACCATGCCTGCAAGCTATTACACCCCAGTCGAACACAGCCGCCGATTCAACAGACACTGTTTCCATTACTTGCTCTAATAAGTCTTAACGTTATTAAATGCCATCCGGTTGGTAAACTGCATAAGGACGAGGAGGACTCTTTTTAAGAATTAAAAAGCACATTTTGTGATCTGAGTTAACCACAGGGACAGATCAGACGTGTACATAAGCGGTGTCCAACATTTTAATGTGACACTCCTCCAAGTGAATTAATGTCTCAGTCAGAATGAAGGGAACGTCTTTTTCTATTCGTTTGTCGAGCGTAAAAGAGAATGGTCCACCAGAAAATATATAGTCTGATAGCAATTAAGTAAACATTTCATTTGAATATTCGGCAAGTGTTCACTTGGAATGCAACATTTATTTGAAATTAGAAACTTAAATGATGTTGGCTCTAATGGTAATTTCTGCCTGAAGTGTAATTAAACAAATAATATGTTTCACAAGGTTTGTAAGATAAACATAATGCACATCGTAGAAACACAATGTTCAGACGAGTAAATGGATAAACATACACAAGTAATTAATAATACATACAAAAAACAACGTTCTTCATTGTCAAATGCGTATGGGATACTTTCCTCAAATCGACTATTCGGTAATTTTACAAAACTATCTACCAGCGGGGTGTAATGAATAATTCATTTCCCTTTATATCTAACCTTTCCTTTTGTCCTAACTTTTTTCTGTTTCTCTTAGCGAGTTTTAGAATGAGAATGGACCGGACCATTACCATTTTAGCTGCCCTGCTTTTTTTCGGATTTGCCTTTGTCCCCGGAATCTTTACTTAAGAAAAGCGTCAATGGAGAAAGGTTTTGGGAATGAAGTTCATCTTCAAGTTCGAAGTGTTTGGCAGTGTCTTTTATACGGAGAAAGCTTTTTGTGAACTCTTATCTAAACTCCATTGAAGGATGTTTGATCATGAAGAGCGACCTTTGTCTCTTTCCGGACAGGTTTGTATAATAACCGATTTTCTCTATCCCACTATACAGTGAACGAATTCGCGAGAGGTACTATAGCATAAACTAGGGCTAAATTAAAATATTTTTTCATATAACCAAGACGTATACATAATAATAAATAAACAATGTTTTGGGGTAATCCTACAACAATAGCCCTATATGTAACTTTCCATTAGGCCTACATAATATTTATGTATTAAACAGGCGTTTTGTTATGTTATGTTCAGCTAGGCTTTTTAAAGAACTTGTTTCAAAAACGCATGTTCAACAATCCTAAATGTGTACATTCCTCATGATGCCATATGTATTACAGGGCTGCAGAGAAGTTGCCCTGGTCTAGTTTAACTGACAAGTGGTGATGTAGTGACAGACTAAACTGCCATTGATTGTCAAATGGGTCAACTGTCAGTTGTCGTTTAGGGGGGGATCGTTAAAAGACCGCGAGAGGAATTTGTTACACAAATTAATTTTCTGGAGCTAAATACCTTCCGTCAGGGCTCACATAAATAATTGAGTAATTGAGTAACGAATGGCTGGGACATCAAAGCTGGAATGAATGCACCAATCTGCGAGAGGATCTTCCGATTTACGGTAAATGTTTAAGAATTTCCCAAGAGATAGGCTATAGGGCCTAGGAAAAAACCCATTTAAATCAATTGTTGGCCTAATTGAAAATAGGAGATAATGTAAAAAAAAAAAACTGCGGTAGCTTCACCTCAAAATAACAATGATTATAATAAGTATTAGGTTTCCATACAAAAGGAATAGAGCGAGATGTGATATAAATAATGATACTACTGCTGTTACTAGCAATCATAATTTCAATCATAATTGTAATAATAAAAACAGTCTAATCACTGGTGTTATTGCTATTACAATAATAATAAACCGATGATTGTGATGGTAGGCTAATATGCTACCAGTAATGCTTTATTATTCTTTACCAGCACTAATAAAACAAATGACACAGATTTAGTCGACATTTTTAACAACAGCGTTAACGACAAAAGTTTGCATTTGTTGGCCTACCTTTATCGCCAAGAATGCCATCGATGCTATGCTTTGTTTTCTTTTCCCCGTCATCGTCCTTCTTATCACAATCGTCGTCATCATCTTTCTTGCCGAAACGGGCCCTGAGAACTCGGCTGATGGAGCTCACTGAGAGAAAACGAAACAGGCTTTGGATCACACCGTCAAACAGTAGACTACTTTTGTCTCAATTATTGGTGTATTCATTTGTAGCTAATACGAGGATTTGGAGTCTGGTGAACTGGTGAAATGTAACTGAAAACCTGCACAAACACACAACTATATGCCTGTACCAGGCTATGGAAGGGGTGTTGTTTCCTCCCCTTACATTAAACACCATAAGAAGGAAATGTTGCTTACCAGAAGCCTCACCTGAAGGAACAGTGCTTCTGTCGCACACCCCGTCCTTCAGCAGCTTGTCCCGGATCTCCCAACTAAACATCCCGGGGTTTTCTCGCTTGTACTCCTCAATCCGCTTCTCCACGTCCGGAGTTGCTACCTGCTGTGGGTTTAAAAATGCAACCGAAGAGACAGCGAGCAGAAAGTCAAAACAACATTTAAATCCGACAAAATAGCATGATCGTATAATGTCCTATACGATGCAAACGCAAACCGCAACGCAGGTTAGCCTATAAACTTGTTTCCTTGAGATGGAGTTTGACCTGCAGGTACAGGTTTTGACATGTCAAACTAAAAAGGCCTGTAGAAAAACTCCACTTCCTGTTTGTAGACTATTAGTTTGACCAGATTTTTAGGTGTATCTTATATGGCCATAATATAGGCTATACAATCACACACAAACGTTGCGTTTTGACACAAATCATTTTTTATCTTAAATATTTTGCACCATTCTCAATGGCATGCAGGTGTTTAAAATGCCTACGTATTAAGATACTTAAAAAATATATTATAATGATGATGTTAATAAAGAGCAATGTTTAATCAATAGCCACATTTTATGTAGAAACGAGTGCTGCACTCACCCTGGGTTTGCTGCCTCCTATAGCCCCGGGGCGAATCGAACCGGTCTCCTGGTACCGACAGAGGATTTTGGAGACACAACCGTGGGAAACTCGGAGCTGTCGCGAGATTACACAGGGTCGGATGCCGTGATGGGCCATCTCTACTATCTTGTGTCGGATATGATTTGGCAGCGGCCTCCCATTGATGAACACTCCACCGAGCTGGTTCACCCGACCTTGGCCCAGGGGGGTTGATACTGTTCCACAATAAACATATTCAGGTCCTGATGATATTGTAATTGTTAAAGTTTAATGCGCAAGAGATCAAGTTAGACAACAATGCAACAAAGAGACCAAAGCGAAAATAGGATACGGGTAAACAATCGGCCATGTTAATTTGAAATTCGGTTGGAGCTAAATTGGCCTACTTTGAATTCGTTGTTATCTCAAGGGGACATTTTTCATGAACTAAAAAATATTGATAAGGATGGAAAAATGTCATTTCAGCCGTCATGTGTTAAATAGCAATATAGACTCACGGTTTAGATTAGGGCTGTTATACTAAAATAAAAACGCATTCCAAGCATATCCCACACCTTATTCATTCCCAAACCCTGCCAAATATATTTCCAGTCCGCCTGGCTTGGAGGATGTATTATTCGTGCCATATAGAGCACTTGAGTATCCAATTTCGCATTCAAGAGGCACTAAAGAGTGTGGCACTTTCCACCTTGATTATTCCTAGTCATGATGTACAAATATTGATGTGATCCTTTGAGCCATCTCTTTGCTGTGTATTTTATTTCCATTTGAAGAAGCAGGATACTTCAACAAATCCGGGAGCTTCAGCAACTTGCAAGCTACGTGATTTTATGCATTTTCGTTAAAAGCTCTTGAGCACGAACACGCTGTGACTGAGAATGACCCCCATAAATGCATGCAAAAGTACGAATTTGTATTTTTCCGCACATATGCTAATACTTTTTAAAAACCTGAATAGTTCAAAATTCGATAAACAAAATTACATGTCACTATTGGTTATGTAACTTCTAAATTTCCTTAAAAGTTAAATCAATCAGGAGAGTAGGCCCATACGTATTTCAAAATCTGTAGAAAATCGTTTTTAAGTGGAGATATACTCCTAAAATCAACATTTACTCCCGTCAAGCTATGTTAGTTAGTTGGAATTTAATACACAACAATTTTAAATTCACGTTATAGTAGCCTGGGCATAGCTGCCAGTAGACACACAAATGCAGAACACTGAAGTGTCTACAATTTCATGAAGATGAACTACATCAAGTCTCCAACGTTTCTTGACAAAGAAATTAAAAAGATGCCGTACCTTCCAGAGGGAATCCGGTGCGAGGGTAATTCTGGCCTGGCGCAGGGCGCATCATTCGAGGCACTGTTCCTGGTAAAGTAGCCATTCTAGCTACTGAAGAAACACGGAGTGGGCACTGGTACCAAATTCTCACTAGCGCAAATTCCAGAAAATAAAATGTAGATCTATGCCGATTTATGCCGATAGGCGTCTTCTATCAAAAGAATAAAAAGGAAAGTATAAAATCGTAGTCCCAGACAGCAACTCGTGAATACTAAGACCACTCCAAAGGAAAAAAGTGATGTTCGTCACCTGCTTGGTGTGTTGCAGGGGTAAAAGAAGACCCCTTTGGTAAAAGGGTTTGTGCTGTGTAAAGGGAGGGGGTGCACCTTGAACTCAAATGTGTAACTGGGCAACGGTTATTTAATTCTTTGCCTTGATATACTTTGTAATCAGCTAGTTTTGAAAACGTATGCTTGCTGGTTGAAAGTAGGCTAGTATAAGTGACCAACTTTGGTGTACGTTGTAGGAGGAGACAGTGGAGCGCATGGATAGGCTCGATTGCCTTTCTTTTATTCATGATGCGGAGAGTGGGTATTGCCACGGACCTGTGGACCAATCAGACAACCGCATCCGACGTAAAGCACACATTCAGTTTTGAATACATTACATCACTCTCTCCACTTTACAAAACTAAAAAACAAAACAAAACAAATGTGTTGGTAATCCAGCGGCCTATACCTGGATACAAAAAATAAAATCCTTTGGTCCGTATACGCAACTGATTATGTGATGATGTGTAAATGTATATTGTGTACATTAAGATTAACAAATACAAGTATGTATACGTATGTATTTTTATATTAAGTATATTTTACAGGCTGCATGCTGATGTTTGTGTGTCCGACGTTGGTAGTGTGTGTGCGTGTGTGGCCGAAGTTATATTTGGCATAACATCTGAGAAATAAAGTAATCTAACAGGCTTTTCATTTAGGAGAACCGTTTTTGTTGGTTCCAGGTAGAACCTTATTTGTCTATGGTTGTCTCCATTTTGGTTCTTAGACTAACCTACATATCCCAAAAAGTTTGTACATGGATCCGAAAACGGTTCCCCTCCAGGGTTGGCTTCTCTTTCCCTTGCGCACGGGTACACAATCCGATTGGGATGATTGGACGTTGACAGTGCGGCCTGACCATTTCTTGAGGAAGAAAGCGGGATATGACGCAGAACCACACCAACAAGCAACATTCATATATTGAAAGGGAACTAGGGAACTTTGCCCTCATAAATCGTGGAAAGAGGCACAACAAGCCAATCCTAAGTGGCCTGAACTGCGTGTTGCAAAGCATGCAATGACCAATAATTGGGATTAGTAAAGGGTTATGGGTTTATAACTATTCTTCTATAAAATAATTGTAATTGTATTTTTTCACGCTAAAATCTTCCCCTTGTTCATATCACAATCCGTAGTTGCATATTGGCCAAAATTAAATTAAAATATCGACTTAAAAATTAGTATTACAGTTGCATGTTAAGTGTTCCAATTGCAAATTTTAGTTATTAAAACACACGATATTGATTCAAAGAGAATTAAAACATTAGATGAGAAAATGTACCACTACCTCACACAATACGTATATGGTATGAATACATATATATCTTTAAAAAGTTAACTGATCTGTTTTAGAGTAAAGTATATGTTACCTTCATAATTAAAAATCATAATCTGCCATTTTTAAATCCCATTTAATTCACATTTGATTCAGCTAAGTGTAGGCCTATGGGCTAATTCAACACTTAGCCGCGTGCGAGGGGATTCCTAAATATATCTGCAGAGTCAGCTTATTGATTTGAATGATTAATATGATAGACTATGTACAGCGTTCTATTCTGCAAAAAAACCTTTAGGCATTTGAAAGTTTACAGTACTTCATCCGTGGAATTTAATAGCACAATATAGGTTAAGACATTACATTTTGGATGTTAACATTTTAACTTCAATTAGGCCTAAAATTGCGTGTCCATAACATCAAATCGTTTTCAGTAAAACGTGCAAGCTTAAAAATTACAGCACACATGCAGGTATAGCGTAGAAAACATTTAAGTCGGATCTTTCAAAAAGCAATAGCTTAAAGCCAATTCTAATAAAAGTAATAGGTTAAAACTATTATATTCTTAAGTAGCCTAAGAAAGAAGACACGTTGAAAGGAAGAGGTGTGTGTCAGCTCTGTGGGCCCGCCGTGCATAGAAAATTGTGTGACAATTGCCGTGGAAAACACTCCTGGTGGAAGGCAATTTCAAAAATATTTTTTTGCAACAATTAGGGAGTGTGGAGGGGTGAAATGGCGATTTCACATGTAGATGCGCCGGTGGGGAGGACCTGCTACCAAGCCGTATAACTATGACCCACTCTGTCTCTGCGTTTCGGCTTGCTTCACGTGGGATAAAAAGGGACAAAGAGCCCGCCTCACCCTCCTGTGAGGATTCACCGAGCATTGGATTAAGTCAAGTATCAATCACGCGAAAACCAAAGAAAAGCGCCCCCCCCCCCCCCAACAATAACAACAACAAATACAGAAAAACATGCTTTAGATGGAAACTTGAGCTGGCGTTCAAACTTTAGCGTAACGGTATGTTATCATTAAGTTATGAATAACCCGATCAATCAACTTCCCCCGTACATTACGTCTCAAGTTATTGTAAGGTAACTTCATGTTAGATTCTTAAGATGTCTTTAATTATTGCATTTTTCCAATATTATTTACCGTGGAAGGTTTATGAACTCTACAAATAAAAAAATTCAATAAACATTTCGAACAATCGCATTTTTATTAATTAGCTTCACCTGTGGGCTATTTTGTTACATTTATGTCTTCATAGTCATATATGTCGAATTAAAATATGACTGTATGATTACAGATGTAGTTCCAGTAGGCTGTTTCCTATAGATAACCTGCTTGGAGTATATGCATACAAAATGTTGATGACTATGGTGTTGATAATATAATGTAATAATAATAAGAATAATAGCAACAACAAAAATAACAATACACGTAATTTTTTACGTTAGAGATAGGAATAGACCTAATATTGTACATTTCAATCTATCGGCAATATCTTTATACCATTCTTTTTAACATGGCCCATGTAGCCTACTTTCAGGACATGTAGCCTACTTTAAGGACAGCTTTAAGGACAGACATATATAGGACAGTAGTAACGGAAATAAATGCATGCTGTGTGCATTTATTTGCAATGCGCTGCCAGTATTAGTTTCTGTGGTCACATAAATAAAATTAGTAGGGCTCTTTTTATTTCAGTATTAAATGACGTTATTATCTAATTTACTTATATTTAAGTGTGCTGTTTTGATTTTAGGACAAACACAACGCAACAAAAGTGCATCCTCTTCTCATGTTCACCCTTCTTTGAAACGAGTTATTGCTATTAATGGGAGGCTATATGAATCACGCGATCAGGGTGGCCTTTATAGTTGCATTACCAGTTTCTCATCATCGGTGCAATGATTCTGCGCTAATGTCCACTAGAAGGCGACGATGTCTTCACTTTCCATCCAGCTCTGCTCTCTCCAGCTTGTTATAATATACACGAATGGAAGCAAACTACTGCAAGAAGTGATTTCTTCCTAGTCTATTTCTCTGACCACCTGCCATAGCCCAGTAGGTGATATTCTCTATATTTGTCCAGAGGAACAAGTCTTATTGTGACAGTTGTCAGTTGACTGACATGCGTCCTCCGGGCTATAAAGCATGTTTACAGCGTGTACCAGCCAGCTCCAGCTCTCCGCATCTGAATCCAATAAGGGACAGCCACTTGTGTTTCAACTTCAAAAGACACAGAGCACTTCCTCTTTTATCACATTGTCTCCAATCTTATCTTGATCAGGGGTTTGTTCTTCAAACACTTTCTTACATAGCCTCTCATTATTTGTGACATGGCAATTACCAGATTTTCTTTTTAGCTCAGGTGAATCCCACTGTTTCTCTGCAAGGCATCCTATCTCCCTCCTGCATAAACTCATAGTTCATTGTTCACTAAGTTATTCGTGTTGGAAGTGAAGGAAGAAAGCTTACCTTTATAGACAGGCATAGGATCCTTGTGAACAAGTCAAGTATTGCATTAGTACATATTATTGTATTGTTGCCATAGTCTAACATACATTTTTCCATTTGCCTAAGACAGTAGTATTTTCCCAGTACTCTTCTTCCCAATGCCAATATTTGTTCCTAAAATTAAATGAAAAATCTTTTGCCTAATATCCATCTTAAAAAAACAATATATTATTTGGTAGTGTTACCAACTAATCTTAGAGCCTTTTGTAATTTTATGTTGTTCTATAAGATACAAATCTTAATATAAAGCATAATCTTTTCTGCTTCATGCAGCTTGTGAGTTTTACTGGGTACTTAATCAAATGTGAGTGATATTTAGTGTTTTAATTGTAATCTCAAAGAAAAATACAACAATATACTGATAAAGTATGTTAAGTGTGCTATAAAGGTGATAGAACAGCATACATTCGTCTTCAATGACCTGGACTGCATTCAGCCTTGTGTAACTGCGGCAGAGAACAAGCTGAGACAGTCTCTAGCAGGAGCACACTGCTAGTCATCTGCCTGATTTGGAGACACCGCACGTTCAGAGGAATCTTGTTAACTTGGTAAGGCATGTTCACATCTGCTCAGAATTATCCAAATCTGTTATTGCTTCCTTATGGGAATTATTTTATCAGGATGCGGAGAGAAAGCATACATAAAACAGTCTTGTTAGAGGGGAGGAGAGCTGATTTCTTTACTTTGTGCTCTCATTAATCAGAAGGTGCCACTGAGAGATATTCCTCTCTTTAGGACAGAGAGACAAACAACTATGACACGTGACTAAAACTGGGGCTCAGATATTTTGTTTTATTAGGCTATGCACTGTCCACAAGCAACTTGCCTAGTCCTTGTAATATATTAATATTTGGGTTTAGGGAGGGTTTGGTTGCAACATGTTGTTATACATTATATGCAGGGTTTGACCTGGGGAATAAGAAATCATTATCAATCTTTTATCATGTAAAGAACCACAAACCATTCACACCAGAAAACAAGTAATGGAAGGAATACATATCTAGAACCATGTCTACAGAGAGCAGGCCACAGTGTAGGGCTATGATTGGCCACAGGACCTTGGGCTGCTATGATTGGCCACAGGACCTTGGGCTTCCATGATTGTCCACAGGGTCTTGGGCTTCCATGATTGTCCACAGGGTCTTGGGCTTCCATGATTGTCCACAGGGTCTTGGGCTTCCATGATTGTCCACAGGGTCCTGGGCTTCCATGATTGTCCACATGGTCTTGGGCTTCCATGATTGTCCACAGGGTCTTGGGCTTCCATGATTGTCCACAGGGTCCTGGACTTCCATGATTGTCCACAGGGTCTTGGGCTTCCATGATTGTCCACAGGGTCTTGGGCTTCCATGATTGTCCACAGGGTCCTGGGCTTCCATGATTGTCCACATGGTCTTGGGCTTCCATGATTGTCCACAGGGTCTTGGGCTTCCATGATTGTCCACATGGAAGCATTGGTCTTGGCTATTTTGCTACCCAACCAAGATCCTGGTGTTCACTCCAGTCCCAGCACCAATCCATTAGATTCATATTTTGAGCCAACACATGCACTACCACAAGTTCCTGGTTTCTTGTCTGGGCCCCACCACTGCTCCTGAATCCTAGAACCAACATAAGCACCTTTCAAAAATCTTGGAAATGGGAGTGCTGACCGCCACATCTGTCATTAGTGCTGCCAACACAAATTCATAGACAGAGTTCCAGCTACTCCAAAAGAACCAACCATGGAGAAGACCCACACTTCAGACACAGTCAAACAAAACAAATAAACCAAATCTAAGAGACAATACAATTTAATTGTTTAAGTCCGATGACAGTGTGTCAAGACAACATGTGGATGATTGTGATGAAACAATGTTTATGGTTTTTGTTCTTCTAAATATTTGTTTTTAACATGCTCACCATGACCCTAACCCTAACCCTATGTTCATTGACTGCTGATCATTTATGTGCTATCCTGATTATTCTGAACTCAGTATTCTGTGTCAGACAACTAGAAATAAATAATACATTTACAATATTATGTTATTGCATTAAGGAATGTGTGAAATATGAAACAAAATGATGACATACATAGCACATTTTATTTTAAATATGTACTGTACATCTGACAATAAATAATATCTGGCTCATTTCTTATGTTTTGCATGTATTAAAATGTATTTCATGATTTTTGTATTTTGGTATGGGCAGGTTTGTCAATTGTAAGACATGACTAACATCTTTGGAAATAAAGTGTAGAATTTGTACAATGTTATGTTAGCAATGTTATACTGATGTAAAGTTATTTTGTCTGCATGGCGATGTTACTGTCAGACTGGGAAGGACCTGGCAGGTACTTTGGACACATCTCTTTTCATGAATATATAGAACAGATTACAAGAGCAGCTTTTTGCAATTTCCAAAAGTTATGTAGATAAGCTAATATACAATTTTCTTTGTGGTGGAAGTGTTTCAATCAAGTTCATTCCGGCTACCATGATAAACACTTAAATAACCTTTGATTAGAGCAAAATATAGCTGTGGGAATCTTGAATAGAACCCAAGAATTTGATCACATTACTCCGGTAGTAGCCTCTCTATACTGGCTTCCTGTTAAAGCCAGGGCTTTTAAGTTAAGTTCTACTCATCTCTTTGAATTTATCCTGCTGTACATACCTATATGTACGCTATGGTCCCAAGACACAGGCCTCATTACTGTGCGTACTGTGCGTCTAAACAATGAGCTTGAGGCAGGGCTTTCTGCCATAGAGCTCCAGTATTATGGAGTTATCTACTGATTAATGTTAAAGACTCAGTCTCAAACTTTAAGTGTTTACTGAAAACTATTTTCTTCAGTAGAATCAATGATTAATTGTAGTCTGGTGCAAGGGAGTGAAGGCGAAGAGCACGGCACAGGATTTAAAAACAAACCTTGCAGTTTTTGTAACGTCCCCGCCTCCGCGATCACGTAGAAGCGGATCCTCGCATCCCTGAGCAGCGAACGCGCACCTGTTTCCACACCTGTTCCCAATCCCTGATTCACACACCTGTTCCCACTCACCTCATCAACAACAGTATTTATACAGCTCCCTGTCACCACTTTCCTGCCGGATCAATGGTTTATGCTTGCATGCCACATCTCCCTAGCTCCAAACTCTCATCCCGATTCTCCGTGTACTGACCGATCGCCCATCCCCGACTATTCTGTCTGTGCCCTGGCTGTACTACTGCCGCCCACTCGTTTACAGACCTTCCGCCCGTCCCCGACTACTCTGCCTGATCCCTGCCTGTACTACTGCCGCCCGCTCGTTTACCGACCTACCGCCCGTCCCCGACTACTCTGCCTGCCACACCCCCTCTCCTCCTTAGTCCCCACTTGGTTCCTTACCTGCAGTCGTGACAGTTTTAGCCTGGAAGGCTCCCCTCTCCCCTGAGATATCTTCTTTCCAATGCCATTCAGGGTGGAGTCTCTTGCTAACTTGTGCTCCCCCATGCTTTCCTAGCACTCATGCAATGGGAGTGAACTCTAAGGGCCCTCTCTCAGGGTGGTTTGCGGTTGGTTGGTTTTGCTTTTGTCTGGTGCTTGGTAAAGTGTGTGGATTAATTACCTGCCTGGTTAGCCCTGTCTGGGGTTATCTTCAGATGGAACCACAGTGTCCGCCGACCTCTGTCTCAGTCCTTATTACACATTGCTATAGTACTGAGCCCGGGGTCAATCTGTCCTTTCTCTAGTTGTGCAGCTGATCTAGATTCTGCAGACAGACTTTCAACATAGCCCATCAGGTATTTATTGACTTATGCAGAGGACCTCAAATGGTGTTCCTGAACCTATAGGATTTTCAGACCATGAGAAATAACATTCTTTGGTTTAATGAAACGAAAACCGAACACAGGCCTGAATCCCAGGAACAAAGCATAATCTGGCCTATAGCATATCTGCCAAGAAGCATGGTGGTGGCAGCATCATGCTATGGGGATGTTTTAAAGTGGCAGGCACTGGGAGACTAGTCAGGATCAAGGAAATTATGAATGGAGCAAAGTACAGGCAGATCCTTGATGAAAACCAGCTTCAGAGTGCTCAGGATCTCAGAAGGATCTCTGTAGGACAAGTCTGTGAATGGTGGACTCCAATAATATGATAGTAACATATTGGACCAGTTTCATGGACATAGACTGACCTTTGTCCTGGACTAAAACATAAAGCTCAATGGAAATCTCCAATTTTAGTCCAGAACTAAAATAAATATGTGTCTGTGAAATCAGCCCAATGTCTTAAAACGTTAATCTGGGTTAAGAAATATAGTTTTATCTGCATTGTAATGTCAATGGAAATGCAGAAAATGTATAATTTAATTAGTGAAGAGAATACCCTTCCTTCTACGCTTGTTGGCGAGACAAATAACACTCTCGCCAACAAATAATTCTTGGTAAATGGCATTATAATATCCTCCAACCTAGATTTTATTTTTCTCACTGAAACATGGCTAACGGAAGATTTTTGTGCTACTGTTCTTAATGAGACAGCACCCAAAACATTTTGCTATATGAATACGTGTTGAAATTATATGAAAGAGGAGGGGTGGCTGGCCTATTCAAAGATACATTCCAGTGCAAAGAAAATACACAAGGTAATTTGATTTCTTTTGAATAACTCTGCTTTACATTGAAGGGTACCCCGAAAATGTGTTTTTTCACAATTTACAGAATGTTATGGATCGTGTTGCACCGGTAAAGGTAAAGAAAATGATGAGCAAACAGAAAATGCGTCTTTCTTTCGAGAATTAAAAAAAGTATTAGACGGACCATCAGAACTACACAATCTAACAAGGACACTGTACTGTCACCACAACCACCAAGACATAACTTGGTTATTATGTCACAATTTAATACAATTGATAAAAAATCCATAGAAGAAACATCTTAAAGCATCCACATGTTGTCTTGACACACTGCCATCAGACTTAAACATTTTTTAAACTATTTAAAAATGGACCTACAGCAAATAGTTAGTAGCTCTCTTCAATCAAGACATTTCCCAATGTCTCTTAAAACAGCTGCCATTAAGCTCCTATTAATGAAAAGAAAACTGGATGCATCTATAATGAACAACTATAGACCTGTATCAAATCTCCCTTTTATAGCCAAGATCATTGAGAAGGTTGTCTTCAATCAACTCAGCAATTTTGTGACCTCAAATTGTCTCTTAGATAAATTTCAGTCAGGCTTTCGACCCCACCACAGCACTGAAACAGCCCTGATTAAAGTTTTAAGTGATATATGGCTAAATACTGATTAAGACAAAATAACATTTCTGGTTCTATTAGATCTCAGTGCAGCATTTGACACTGTAGATCATAGAACACTTATAGATAGGCTGGAAATTGGGTAGGACTCTCCGGGACAGTACTTGATTGGTTCAGATCTTATCGAGATGGCCAGAATATCTTTTCACTGTTGGTAATCATGAATCTGTTAGGATGGCTATGACATGCGGAGTTCCCCAGGGATTAGTTCTCGGACCGCTTTCAGTTCAATCTCTATATGCTACATCTGGGCCAAATTCCACAGAACAAAACCATTAACTACCACAGCAATGCTGATGATACTCAAATATATATGGTTTTCGAACCATATGAAAACAACTCAATAGACTCTCTGTCACTGTACAGAGCATATACATACCTGGATGAAGCAAAATTGTCTGCAATTAAACCAAGATTAAAAAGGCAAAAAAATTGAAGAACAAGTATTAGTAAAGTGCTGGATCACTTAAGCCCTTATAACCATGGATTAAGTGCATAATCTTGGTGTTCTGATAGACTCAGACCTCACATTTAACAGTCATGTCAAAACAGCATTCTATCATCTTTAAAAATATAGCTAGAATCAAAGGCTTTGCTTCCCAAAAAGACCAAAAGACCAAAAGCTCATCCATGCTTTTATATCAAGTCATGTTGACTACTGTAATGGCGTTTTAACTAGACTCCCCAAAAATAATAAAAAAAACTGCAGATTATTCAGAATTCTGCTGCTTGAATGTTAACAAGGGCTAAGAGAACAGAGCACATCACCCCAGTTTCTTAAATCTTTGCATTGGCTTCCAGGCAGTTACAGAATAGATTTTAAAGTTGTGCTTTAGTTTATAAATCTCTGAATGGTTTAGGACCCGAATACATTTCTAATATGTTTGAAGTATAAAAACCAGATCCAGGAACACAGGTCAGCTAGTAGAGCCCAGAGTCCAAACTAAATATGGGGAAGCTGCGTTTAGCAGTTGTGCTGTACACACCTGGAATAAACTACCTGGAGATCTTAGACCTGCCCCAACCGTACACATTTTTTAATCAAGGTTAAAAAACACTTATTTTTTCACATGCCTGTGACTGAGCACTTAAACTTTACCACATTGTTTAGCCTTACAGCTTTTATAGCTGTTTTTAGCCCATTTTGATTATTTGTATTTTTTCTTATTAGGATGTTGTTATTAAATGT
Organism: Esox niger; assembly: GCA_016801105.1. Taxonomy (NCBI): domain Eukaryota; kingdom Metazoa; phylum Chordata; class Actinopteri; order Esociformes; family Esocidae; genus Esox; species Esox niger. The sequence goes on from JACXGJ010001929.1 coordinate 51,076, forward strand.
CTATTTAGCAATATTTTAATTGAAAGATAAAGCACATTGAATTGCTTCTTTGTATGAATTGTGCTAAATAAATAAACGTGCTTGCTTGCTTACGCTTAAGTCACACAAGTACGTTTATTATTTTGTATTATATAACACAGCTAGTATAAATGACTGGACAAAGACATTTGGGGGCCAGCTTGACATTCACAAAAAGGGGCGGTCCTGTCCCAGCAGTACTGGAACACACCTCGTCTCCAACCCGTGTCTACTAAAACTACGCCGTGGGTGACCGGGAATTACTGGCGGTAAAGTTGGCATTTGAAGAGTGGGGACACTGGCTCAAAGGGGCCCGGGAGCTGTTCACTGTCCTGACTGACCACCGGAACCTTGAATACGTTAGGGCAGTGGGGCGCTTCAAACCCTGCAAGGAACGACGGACACTTCTCTTCGAGCGCTTCCAGTGCGGACGCTCTCTGAGTGAGCGTGAATGGCTCCAATGGGGAAACCATATCCTTGCCCAGTACCTCAGTGGCATTGGTTATACTTGGTGTTGGACTTTGTTTTGGACTTGCTGCCAGCAGAGGGGTAGAACACCATCAAGGTAGTGGACAGATTCTCAAAGATGGTTAGGTTCATTCCGCTACTCCCCTCTGTGCTACGTCCAGGTTCCGGTCCTATTGCATGAATCGTCCAGGTTCCAGTGACATCCAGACAGTGTGGGAGTGGTTCAGGAAGTCAGATGAGGTCTGGACCGCCGCTCATGTCCACCTGCCGACGTCAGAAGGTGAAGGCAAACAGGCGGCTGAGTGACGCCCCGGAGTAATGCCCGGGGGACAAGGTATGGCTGCACACGAGGGATCTACCCTCCAGCTGCCCTGTCGTTAGCTTGGGCCTCGGTATGATTGGGCCATTTTGTGTCCTTCGGGAACGTAAACGATGTCTCATAGACACTCCTGTTCACCCATATTCCATGTCTCTCTCTTCAGGTTGGTGGTTCCTGGTCCGCTTGGGGAATCCGGTCCTGGAGGAGGAGGGCTGTGACAGTAACAGATTTTTTCAACACGATTATTGTGGCCAACATAATTCACAGTAATGATATTATCGTGATATCTATAGAAAATTTGATGATATAAATTGATGGCAGTCAAATTCATCTTCAACTTGGTTTAATGTGTTTTTTCCCTATTTTTTGGCAAATAAATTACACTCAAAATACGAGTGTATTGAGGTGGAGAGAGGCAGTAACCATAACTGTACAAATAAAAAAATGTCAGTGTACAAAAAGAAAAATTACACTTAATGTAGAGTGAAACAGCAACCAGATGAACTGATAAACAAAAGATCCAAAAGGCCTAACACTGAGAGTTTTTGGAACAGTACAAAACATTTTCGCCTGAATAGGCTATGAAAAGGTATTATTTCAAACACTAGTGTACAAGTCCAGACTCATAGTTTAAGCAAATGCATCGTTTGTCCATGAATAAGCTATAAAAAAAAATCCATGTGAATGGGCTACAAAAATTGTGTGTATTTGCGAATCTCTCCCAGGGGTCCCGTCTTCTTGAATGGTCCCAAACAGTCCCATCTTCTTGTTTACGCACATACATTGTTTTTTTCTGTAGATGATATGAATAAGTTGAATAATTTGTTTTGTTTCTTTTTCCTTTTTGCCTCTTTTTTAAGAACTTGTTATACTCACACCATCACAAGGATAACAAAAAGACTACAGATAAAGGACAACATGTCATCCATCCATTCGATATGCTCAATACTGGCACTCAACCATCTCCTGCTCAAAAATCTACCTGTGACTATGATTGCTTATCAGGGGGAAGTTGTCTTCCCCCATTTCTCTATTCGCGTGGGGCAGATGGACCAGAGGTTGAAGAGATGGGGCAGAGGGCCCTGGTGTGCTTAATGTAGATGCAATAGGCAATGATGAACGGGAGAGCAATTCATTAGCAGTTGATGGGCCCGGATGGAGCTGTTCAGTCCCTCGGCTTTCCACAAAACCATTGTACTACAACTTATAGAAGCAGATTAAGAATGTATTAGAATATGTTTCATGCAGTCTTACCGTGAAGCAGCACTTCCCAAGGATTGCTTTCAATTAAACATATTCACTTAGTAGAGAATTTGATAAACTTCTCAATCTTGAATGTCAATCCAACCTCAATGTATTTTGAACTAGCCCTCCTGTTTATTATGACAGCAACACTCACAGAACTATAAAAAGTTTGAAAAGTCAAATCATCTACTGTCTGTTTGTTTTATATTAGCATGAAGCAAACATAGCTGTGGAAAACAAAATCTTGCACTAGCAGACTACAGTTGGTCTCTCCCAGCATGTTCAAATAGCAAATGTTCTGTTACCATATATTTATCCTTGTCTTCAATATGACATCACTGTTGGTACCTACACCTTGTGCAATCTCCTTCCAACTGTTGCCTTTTGCATTCCTGTCATATAAATCCATAACAGAAGTGCAATCTATATGTATTTGGAAAGTGACAATTTTTGTTATTTTGTCTTTGTACTCCAGCACATTGTATTTCAAATCAAACAAAGACTAAGAGGCTACAGTGCTGACTGTCAGCTTTAACGACAGAATATTTGCAATCCAGTAATTGTAGCTTTTTAATACACAGTCCTTTTTATACACAATTTTAGGGGATCTAAAGTAATTGGACAATAGGCTGCTCAGCTTTCTTTGCTTGGTATGTAGTTGCATTTTTAGTTCATACACAAAACAGCTAACAAAAGGTCTAGAGGTGATTCCTGGTGTTCCATTTGCATTTTGAGTCTGTTGCATTAGTCTCCACAGACAGATTAGTAGCATCACTAATAGAGGGTATAGAAGGTGTCATCAGGAGGGCAGCAGGTGTCCCAGCTGGAATGATGGTGGAGGGTGAGTCATTGCAGCATGGATGACATCCTGTCAATGCTCATTATTGCACAAATCGTCTTGTTGGGTCCTAAAGCCAGTGCCGTGGTGTACAGTATCAAGCAAGCAAGTTTATTTATATAGCACAATTCATACATGGAAGCAATTCAATGTGCTTTACAGTGAAAATAGAAATAATGCAATAGAATCAAAAACAATTTACACAGAGGTTATTCCTCTGATAGCACCAGAACTTGCATTACAATGGTAAAATATAGCAGGATACACTTTTAATAACACAATGAATTAAAAAGAGAAATATGAAATACATCATAATAATAAAACATAGAATAATCAAATAGAGATAAAATATAAAACATAGTAAGCTAGAAAAACAATAACACAGAATAATAAAATAGAAATAGAATATAAAACATAGGAAGCTAGAAAAACTATAACACTAAACAGTGCTCTTATAAAAACAGGCTCACAGTGAGGTTAAGTTTAAGAGCTCAGCCATAGGCATGTGAAAAGAGAAGTGTTTTAGCCTGGATTAAAAAATTGACACATTTGGTGAACGTCTAAGATCTTCTGGTAGTTTATTCCAGTTGTGTCCAGCATAACTGCTAAACGCAGCTTCTCCATGTTTAGTTTAGACTATGGGCTCTACTAGCTGACCTGAGTTCATGGATCTTAGAGCCCTGCTTGGTTTATATTCTTCAAACATATCAGAAATGTATTCGGGTCCTAAACCATTCAGAGATTTATAAACTAAAAGCACCACTTTAAAGTCTATTCTGTAACTGACAAGAAGCCAATGCAAAGATTTAAGAACCAGAGTGATGTGCTCTGTCCTCTTGGTCCTGGTTAACATTCTAGCAGCTGCATTCTGAATGAGCTGCAGGTGTTTTACAGTCTTTTTAGGGAGTCCAGTTAAGAGGCCATTACAGTAGTCAACCCTACTAGAGATAAAAGCATGGATGAGCTTCTCTTAGTCTTTTTGGGACACCAGGATTTTGATTCTGGATATCTTTTTCAGATGGTAGAATGCTGTTTTGGTGACAGATTTGATATGACTGTTAAATGTAAGGTCTGAGTCTATCAGAACACCAAGATTACGGACTTGATCCTTGGTTTTAAGGGCCTGAGAATCCAGCTCTTTACTAATAATTGTTCTTTTATTTTTGTTGCCAAACACAATAATCTCGGTTTTATCTTGGTTTAATTGTAGACAATTTTGGTTCATCCAGCTATTTATGTGCTCTATACAGTGACACAGAGAGTCTATTGAGCTGTTGTCATACGGTTCGAGACACATATATATCCTCGGCATAGCTGTGGTAGTTAATGTTGTTCTACTGTAGAATTTGGCCCAGAGGTAGCATATAGAGATTGAACATCAGCGGTCCGAGAACTGATCCCTGTGGAACTCTGCATGTTATAGCCACCCTATCAGATTCATGATTACCAGTAGACATGTCACTGGTGGTAGGTTCTGGAACTGAGGAGCTTGTCCAAGTAGTTTGTTTTCAGGGGCATTTAAGCTTGTGGTATTATGAAGTGGTGGGTGCTCATGTGTGGGCAAGGTTCTTGGGACTGTGTAGGCACACCACTGACAGAGGAATCACTATTCATTATTCTATTATACAATCCGTGGAGGCAAGTTGATGGATTTCTACAGTTGATACTAAACTAACTGAATAATTACTCTATTTCAAATTCCCCTTTGAGTTAGAGCCTGTTTTGTTTGTTCATATTGTTGACATTATATGCCTGTTCCTCATAGGTTAATAACGTATGATAATGTCCCATGTACCTTGTATTTAATTCCTCATAGGCTTGTGAAGTATGGTAATGTCCCATGTACCTTGTATTTAATTGCATACATCTTTGATTAGGATTTTTATTTGAATGGTAAATGATGCAACACAAGCAATAGCTGTTCCTACTGGTGGAAGAATGCCCGCAAAGCTTTTCTATCGGGGCCATCAGATCACACAAATCTGACCAGAGGGAGACCAATTTTGTCAAAACAATGTATTTGTCATATTGATGAAAGCCTAAAGTAATGAGCTTTTTTCACGTTGACCATGTAACTTTTTTGAATAAGTGTGTTATTCCATCTCATTTTCACTGAAGAGGCCATGAAATAACAATAACTGCTAAGTAAGTTTGTGTATTAAAGTTAGATTACTAATAAGACATATCAAAAAGAGCATGAGATCTCGTTTTGAGAGCATGTAAGCATGAATATTTCTGTGACGAATTTAAGTGGAAATTAAAAACGTATTTGATGAACGGTTTTGGTTGATGTCTCAAATTCCACTAAATACCTTAGAAATACTATCCAAGACACCTACATCCTGGATGGTTTTAATATTATCAAACTAGAATAATCTTTTATAATAAGGAAGTCCTATCAATCTCCACTTGCACCTTCTCGCCATGTTGTGTAAGCTCATGTAATGGAAAACAACCCATGTACAAATCTAATACATGGCCATATATTTTAAAATACATGATCATATAAGTTAACTACATATTTCAATCTGACATACACATATATGTATATATAAATGAACAATTCTACTATATTTTGACTTACTTAGATCTACATTTAAAATAGAAGATCAAAGGAAACCCCAGAGATAATGATGCTGTTCGTAATACTTTATAAAGTTTACATAGTTGCTATCACAAACTCCAAACACTTGTCACTGACTTCCTCATTTCAGACTTAACAAACAATATCTATTAATTCTCTGCTTCATTCTCTTTTTATGAGAGTACTGCTTGGCAGACCTACTTTCAGATCAAATGTTTTGAATGTGACTACTTATGTAAAATAGTTTTGTGTTCCACTTATAGCCATGTATGTCCTGAAAAGTGTAAAAACACATCAATGTCACGCTAAATATTAGGACAGAGCAAGCAGATGATATAAATGGGTGAATTTGGCCTCTCACATTTCGTTTGCGTTCTTGGGACCCAGAGTTTACAAGTTGAGCCTGTCCTGTACGGCGCATCATGCTGACTACAGGCACATCTCTGAACAATACACCATACATCAGAGACAAGGGACCATTCAAAAACACACTCATGTTCTTTAAAGCCTTCACAAACCAATGCAGCTCTCATTCATCACCAGAATTATGTCTGTTTCTGTTGGACCGAAACTTAAGAAAATGATCTGTCCTCAGTGATAAAGGACATTCAATGTCTTGTGAAAGGGTAACAATTTCCCTGTATTAAAAATCCAAAAGACATATCACACAAGCATTTTATCAATTTCACAACAGGTCCTAATAGCATTATTAAAGGTTTTTGAACTATATCTCAAAAATATCTAATGGGAATTCATGTTATGCCGTTTATATTACTAGATGCGTTATTACAATGACAGTATAATCCTATCATTAAGGCTTTTCTCAAAACATGCCAAAAGGCAAAGCAATGAACAGCCTTCACTGTACCATCCAATTTCTCCCCACTGGCCAGTATTGGCCTGTGACTTACCTCCAGCTTCTTATCACAATGGTGCATGAAGATCCCCACAGGGTTAAATCCTCATAGTATGTATCAAATTTTGTAGTTAAGTACATCAGTTATTTGTCGCAATACATCACAAGCATCACAGTTAAGTTGGTCTATAATACACAAAATACTGACCTATTTCATACAGTCAAGCATTTACCATGCACTTTGACATCATGGTCTATAACACCAATACTAAAGGTCCGTGCAATCCTTGTATGCAGACAAGGAAAAGTTATTGCCAATTAATTTTTTTCCATTCGGATTTAGGAATACACGCCTCACTTATTTACACAAATGGACACACAAATTAATAAGCTAATGCAGTGGTTTGAATAAATCACAAAACAGTCACCAAACAAATCTTGTTTGAAGCAGAAGTCTATGAATCACACAAGAATATAAGTTTAAAACAATGAAGACACCTAACAATATTAATGGAAATATGAAAGCCAAAGTTAAAAGTTAAAGGAAAAAAACCCTCCCATCCTTTGAAGACCTAACCCTGGTATTTACATAAATCTATAAAATTCTCAGTTCCAAATTAATATATGGCCAAAAATCTAAGACAATATATAGCCTCAGAAAAAAATTAAGAGACCCCTGCACCTTTTTCTATCCTTTCCAAAATAGTTGAAAGGGAAGGTTACGAGTGAGGAACAGAAGGGTTAAAATGTTTAGACCAATGCAAATTGAACGCTTCTTTTCCGGGGCTGTATACATATTTCTGACCAGTGGTTTCTAACCAGATTTACTGAGCTTAAGCAATTTTAACAATGTGTGTGTGTGTGTGTGTGTCTCCTCCACAATGTGAATGTGATGTTCTGAAAGACAATATAATGCATTACTCACTGCTCTAATGGCTTTTCCAATGTTGATCTAGCGCAAATCTTATTATTTATACATATTTAGGGAAATGTTTCTAAAACATCCATTCTCAGAGTAGGTTGTGTAGGTCTATTTGGTGGGAGGGTTAAAGACAGTGCAAGAAGGTGTTGTATTTTACTCTCCTTTGCATCTGTGTCAGAAAGGCCTCAAGATTATGCAATACATACAAAAGCAGACAACAGAAGGTTATTTGACCTTGGCCAGAATTGTCTGACCAAGATATTGATACTGAGAGGGATACAGCCATGTACTACTTTCTGCATAGCAGTCAGACGCTACAAACTCTTCAACTCTTAGCAGCATGTGATAGAGTAGTCGTTTTTTGCTCTTAATCGGTTAAGGAAGCCTGTCTTTGAAAAAGCCAAAGGAAGAAAGGAAGTCCTTTGTTTAATGAAGATAAAAGTAACTGTCTCCATTTTGCATGCAGCCACAATTAGTCCCACTGAATCCATCTAACAAGTTCTTTTGTGGAAACCATCATTATTTGATCCCCAAATGTGAAAGCCAAAGTCTCTGTCTTGCTCTGTCTGGCCCATCGATCCAGAGAAGCTGGACAGAGACACTCTAAACAACACACTGCAAACCTGAATAAGTTAACCTATCGAATAAAAAACAACGCAATCAGTTTTAATAAAAATAAGTCAGAAGCTTGCAGAACATACAAAATGATGGATAGATAAACATGTATGTTTTCATTGCACAGAAATTAAATTACTCAAAAAACATACATGAATATTTTCAAACAGTTTTCTGTCATGTTAGCTTAAAATAATTGTGTATTATACTAAGTCAGACCTCCAATATCATTTCCCAGTATGTATTATCAACAAGTTACCATCGCTGGGCCACAAGAGGAAACACAGTCACAGTGTTTAGACCAGACCACTGACATGGAGGGAATATATAGTCACTGACAATGTTGTTTACCTGGTAACAAACACGGTGCGCTCCATCAAACAGGTTCTATTGGTGGTGATATTAAAATAGTTTTGGAGCCAATGTGAGATGTATTTTCTTTCTGATTCTTTTTATCGGCATACAGAAACAGACTTCCTACACCACAGCTCATTCCACTCCAAAACACGTTGAGCGAGGGGTATTCTTTAGACCTTAGCAGTTGCTGGGAGTTTCGGTTTGAAAACTAAAAACATGCATATCCTATGTGTTAAGTCTTATTCATCTAGATAAATATTGTTGTAGTGTAAGAGGTTATCGTGGCTAGTGTGAATAGAAAATTATATTTACATGATATGTTAATGTACTTGTCAACACGATTGTTGTATTCTAAATAGACTCAAAGATACAGAGTGCCCTTTCTAATAAAAGTGTATTTCTTCTTTAGGCTCTGTACAGACCATAATGTGGTGCCATGCTGAATATACTATACTAGTAGAATAATAATAATAATAATAATGCATAATTGTCTGTGGTCTGACTCTGTAACATCAATAATGTTGCATTACACTTTATAAAATAATTATAAACAATTCTAATATTTTTCAAATGATTATTTCTGTATTCATAGAAGCCATTCCACTAAATGTTTTGACTTAAAATGTTCAAACTCATTAACTTTTGCACATATTTACAGAACACTCCACCTCAAAGTTGGTCCATTTCATGTATTATGCATAAAACATCTGATTAACGTATTGTCCCCAAAACGACAATATTTAGAACTCCACATTTCTGGAGGTGCTCTTATGAAAGGTTACTATGGATACACAAATTAAAAGTTTTATTGAAAATTGTGTTTTTCCATTCTGTAAGCAGTCAAAGTTATGGTATTGCATACAAATGCCTGGTTGATTACCGTGTAATTGCCCAAAGAAAACATTAATATTTGTCTATGATTACTTTCAATGTAAAGCAATAAAAATGTTGTTCCAAAATAAGTTTTTCGGTTCAAGTTGCCATAGTGCAGACACATCCGAAATCAGAAATGCCAAGCTGTCTTGCAAATCACACAGGTGACAATGTGGCAATCAAGATGTAAAATACAAATGTTTTCAGAACAGGTGATCTAACAGAGAGTTGATGAAAGGTATGTTATTGTTATCATGTTAAATATGGGCGACATAGGAGAGTCTATGGAGCTCCGACTGGTCTGATTGGACTCCTGAATAATCAGCCCGATAAAAGGAACATTTGGGACAGCATTACTGGTTGAAATATTCACTCCTTGAAAGCGTGAATAGTTTTAAACCTTGTTAACGACACGCTGTGAATAAATCTCATACAGCTCTTCTTTTCTGAGTGGGCATGGGCCGTTTGCTCTTTCTGGGAGACCACTGGCTCCTGTCTTCTTCTGAAGCCCACTGTCTGGTCTAGTTTACTGGATGTAGACCTTAAAAACTCTTTTATTTTATTTTGAGTATATAAGTAAAATTACACACTGCATTATATGCAGCCATTAATAGCATTTAAAAAATAATCATACTTTCTGAAGGTGGACATGACACATTCAAGGCAACGTTTTAAAGTGTCCCCGTCTGCTTTTCCTGGTATATTATCTGGTCATCTGAGCATCTCTAACTGACCTGTCACAGACCATTATGGCAGGAACAACTCCTCTTGGTGTCCCAAAGAGCATGGGGTCCTCACAAGAGCATTAGATATCACTAGAATCAATGTCAGTGTTCAGCTAATCACGCACTGCAGAATCACCATGTAAGATGCATTTTGCTTGCTGTCTAGCTATCTGAAGTGCCTATTCATTTTGCAATTTGCACAGAAAAGTGGTCAGTGTAATAATCACGCTGTTGCCCTGAATACCATCTCCAGTCGTTTTATGTAAAATGTCTGTGTTGGATATCTGCGAAGTCTCCATATGACCAGGCGTACTGGATAGCAAATGAACTGGAAAACAAAATTATCTAACCTGCCTTATTTTGCAAACTCTGATTGAAGAGCATACATTTAGAGTAATATTCAAACCATTATTTAAGTGGTCTCGTATGGAACCTTTTTTTTCAATAACCAAGCTATAAAGTTATCAATCCTGAAGTATATAAAATGGATATAATATATTAAGAGTAAAATATTTAATGTCTCAGAGACATTACATTACAAATATAGACTATGAATGTGTTGTTCAAATCCTGAATGCTGATTTGTTGAGAGCTGTGATACAGTATATGAGTATGTGTACCACAAGAATGGCAAAGTGTGTATTCTAATAATTATACATGCATTAATTAGCAGTTTATAATAGCAAACATCATAGAGTGAAACACACAACAAGGGTTTGTGGAATATTGTCAATCTACCAAGACTAGGAGCTGTATGTAGGTACCCTACCTTTAGACAAACTTGCCTCATTGCTTAAATAACTTTTTCCACAAAAATGTAATATACAAAAACAAATTCAATGGTTACAATGATGATCCTACACAGATCTGTCTGTCAATAATATATTGTCAACATTATTCCGCTTTTTTGTGTGTAAATTGTGTGTGAAGGAAGAGAAAACATCAAACATGCAAGAAATGTTTTTGCCCGGTTCCCTTGATAAAGAATGCAGACATATCTCACTAATATAACAATACAGAAGTCACTCTAACATACAGTGTGTGATTTTATTGATCAAGTATGTGTTCATTCAAAGACAAAGGGCCATCTGAGTCTGACCCTCCTCTGAGAAAACCATGTGCTTGTCACATACAGGCACAGCATCTCGCCACAACAGGAGTGTGAAATCACCATGTTCCAACAGGGAGGGAGTGGGGCTCCCAAAGGAACCAATATCAGTGCACCCGGTGTACATCATGCAAAGTATTGACCCCTCCATTCATGGGTCACTCTCAGGAAATCAATGTTTCTACTCCACTGTTGCAATGGCTTGAGCAGCAACAACACGTAATCATATAAATAAACTAAAGGTAAAGGAAAGGCTGTACTGTTTGGGCTTTTAGTAGAAAATTATATTACCAGTTTTAAGAACCTAATTCACAATTTTTCATGTACTTTTTAAACTCGGCCTCCTTCAAATATTTACACATTATGTTCATTCAGATTAAACAAAACTATTCTAGCTCTTACAATTACAGTCTATGTCTTTCATTAGTCTTAACCTTACAGGACACATTTTACAATTCAATTAAAGCTTTTTAGTCCGAGCACTATTAATCATCCATCATAGAGCAGAGACAATTAGCCTGATTGATGAGAGCTGTGCTCAAGCAAGACGCAACAGAGTTCGTGTTTACAGCACTTAGCCGCGTTAATTTGCAATACGCCTATTTACTGTTATAAATCAGTTTCCCCCTACAAATTGTACAAGTTATTGGATTTCATAACTATGGGATTTCATCATACATATACACAAATATAACCCATATAGCCTACCACAGCTTTAAGCCAATGAGCATTCAAGTTTCAAACCATCCGGTTCATATTTATAGTTTGATTATGTTTGCAAAGCTAGGGATGTGCGTTCGATTCTTGCGTGGCGCCAAAATGAACAACTATGCGGCTCCGGCTTGATATTCAAAATCCCTTAAACGTCAATGCAAAATTATTGCTGATAATACCACCGAACGTCCTGGACAGTCCACTGACGCCATCTGGTGTGAGGTTACGAAAATGAAAATAAACCTTTAATAGGAAGAACGTCACTTCCTTTTTTAAATGGCTGCGCCCTAGCTAGCAAATGTCAGTCGAGTTCCTAGCAAGTGCTGTTTTATGTCATATAAAAAGCAATAACATTGTACGTAATCGGTTGACCTGTTTCGCAGGGTGCATTTAAACATGGTTCACCTATGTAAGTATGTCGATTTACTTAACACTATCAACAATGTGAACGGCTAACTAGTAATTAGGCTACAGTAAGTGTTACGGTTAACCGAAATAGCTGCTAACAAAGTCTGTGGAAGTTCATTTTATCGTATAGCCTGCACTATGATGCAATCAACCACAGATAGATAGCTAATGTCCAGAAATGTAATTTCACATTACGGGAGCAAGTAACGAGAGCAAGTAATGTTATTCCTTAGTTTGTCCAGCTGTTAATATAACGGTGTTATATCGGTATTGACACCTTTTCGATGTGGGCAGTACTACTGTGCCTTCTTAGTAAATCACAATGCTGGTTTTCTGAAAATTGTTGTGGAATGTATTTTCATTAATAATTGCTTCTAAATGTAACTTCTAACCAATCAATACAATATGGATTTTTGTAAATACCATCAGCATCGTTCCTACTGAAGACGTACCATGGAGGACACGTTGTCATCAGATTGGCAATGGCTGGCCACAAACAGTCAAACAGACCTTTCTACCGCATTGTGGCAGCATACAATAAGCGTGCAAGAGACAGTAAATACATAGAGCAGCTGGGCTCTTATGACCCGCTGCCCAACATATACAATGAGAAACTGGTCAGCTTCAACTATGACAGGATCAAGTACTGGATGGGTTGTGGTGCACATCCAACAAAGCCAGTGGCCAAACTTCTAGGTATGATTTGTGTACCCTCACCATGAAAACAAACCCTTTTTAGCTGTAAATTAATCAAGTAGTATAAAGCCTACATCATGCCAAACTTTTCAAGTTACAGGTTCATAATTATTTTTTTGCATACTTTCACTTGTAAGAAAAACATCGGACAATGTGTCAATGCCACTTTGTGGCCTGAGTTACAGTGATCCCTCCTGTCTCTGTTCCTCCAGGGTTGTCTGGGTTCTTTCCTCTGCATCCCATGACAGTTACAGAGGCAGAGCGCCGCAGGACCCTGGCAGAACTACCAGAGGAAGCTGCTCCAGAAAATGAAGTTAAGCAGCAGGAACTTTGAGATCTGGAGTGTTTGGGGCTGCCTAGCATAGCCGGATGTGAAAATTGCACATATGCCATTCCCCTCAAAAGTAGTTTTTCAGTGTTTTATTAATATTCAAAAATATTACTTTCTGCAGTTTTCTTGTGCCGCCAAGATCAATAAATGTTTGTTTTGCTTTTAACTGTGTTTGTGGTCAATTAAAGTTATTCGTTAGCATGTTGTTTAAGATACTTTTACTGTTTTTGAGTCCATTATTTGTTCTCGAAAATCTTAACCCTAAATCTTGGATGTTGAACTTGTGCAGTAGGATAACCAAAATGGGGGAGCACTTTAAAAGTTGAGTGGGTGTGTTGAAAGGATCTTCAATGAATGAACTTTCTGTCCTTAATGTTAGAATTTCTACACACGGTCTTGTCGTTTTTGGTGACACTAAATACTTACTGTAATACCACAAGTACATGTGTCCTAGTAAAGCATTAACTTTCTGAAATGCTGAGAGATATAATATAGAATGTTGCAAAACCTAAGCACACACTTGCACAGTTTAATTTACTGTCTCATTTCCAAAGCATATGTTTGTAATGTTTCTAACCGCCCTATAAGGAGATATGCTTATTTGAATTATTTGTAATGTAATCGAAGGCACACCTAACAATACCTCAACCAAAAAATAAATATGATATTGGCTTTCTGGAGCTATAACAGGAGGGCTTTAGTTTTTTGTTTGCCCTTAGAGAAATTGTGTTATCTCATTCCCAGACACTTCCACCCAAATTAAGGTCTGATGAAACACTTAGACCAGCGTGTCCTTCATTACCCAATCAGAGCGTTGATATCTGCGTTGGTTTTATCGGCCTCCACAACAATTTACTCCCTGTATTTTAACCGCTGTGTGAGCGCACAGCGCAGCTGAGGTTTCTCGCTAGCACAGACTTGTAGCATAAAGCTGTTCCTAGCTTCAGTGTTCAGGGTCTGAACAAGTGATAAAAGGCTACAAGTCTATTCAAACCGATTGGTGGTCCAGTGTGAGGGTTTAATGGGGATTTTTTCCGGCACAAATTGCTTGTTTTAAAAACATTAACTTAAGTTATTAATTGCAGATGTCATCTGGTTGTTTATGCTTGTATTTATGCTAGTAGTTCAGTAACTCTTGTACATGGCACCTTTCAATAGTAAAGTTAAATGGGGGCAAAGATTTGTTGGGTAGATAGATGAAAGCAGCTATACGTCACGGTCCTCCCATCTGAACAACCACGCACCCTTTGGCGGAACAGCTAGCACTGTAAAATATGAATATGAAAATATTATCTCCATACAGTCACAAAAACAAATCAAAATTTTTATTAAGGAGGTATGTCATACATTTTCTAATGTTGAAAGATTTTGTTGCATAATTCCCCAGTAATAGAAATACTGTTGAACAATTTTAATACCACATTTTTCAAGGGCCATTTGATTATTTATTTAACTTGACATATCCCTGAAAGTAGTCTATGGGCCAAGATAAATTATAATCCATTGTACAGTTATCTTAAACCTGCTCTTATTCAATGAGGCTATCTTAACCAAACCCTAGCTAAAATCAGTTAATGTAAGGCAGCACGTGAGCATGTTAATGTACATTTACTGAGTTTCAGTATTTTTTTCTCATACTTATGAGTTCATGGGGGAATGATGGACTTTTATTTACCGATAGTAGTAGTTACAGTAATGCAGAGGTTGAAAGGATTGAATTATGCAATATCAAAGTATGATATAACATGCATTTTTTACTTTCTCTTTTTCAATTTAGTGCCCTCTGCAGGAGAGGAGATCCACTGTGTTTTAAAGATGTGCAACACTATGATATGTTCCGGCATGTGTCTGAATAGCATACACAAAATATTATCACCCTAGTCAACTGTGGATGGATAACCGTAAATAAATACAATAGGTTACAGTAACGAGTAGTGACAACAGTAAAAAAGTTATCCAATAGTTCTTCAATATATTTAGATATTTACCAAAATGAGTTTATTCTTAGTATTGTTGCAGAAAGCATTGCTCAGTATTGCCTCCCCAAAAATGCATCTCAAATTAATTTCCTCAACTCTGAACTGAAACCCATATTAAAGAATATCCAAAACAAACCTAATAACTTAATAAACATCAGTCAAGACTTTGGAGATGTGGGAATCCAGGTTACTAACATAATATTTCAACCAATTGGAATAAGGAGTGAATATTGTCTGCCAATTACAAACATGTCTCATGGTTAATACAGTAGGTGTTTGTATTTTGTACATTTTAATTTATATGACATTTCTAGTTAAATCAATATTTGTATTGATTTCTTTATATCGATACTTGGAGATTGTTTTCTAAGCAGATATCATTGACTTGAGGCCATTTGTGTTCTGATCTCTGAATTTTGCCAACTACTCAAAAGAGATCT
Organism: Esox niger; assembly: GCA_016801105.1. Lineage (NCBI taxonomy): Eukaryota > Metazoa > Chordata > Actinopteri > Esociformes > Esocidae > Esox > Esox niger. The sequence goes on from JACXGJ010001929.1 coordinate 66,572, forward strand.
CTGAGGGAAGTTGGCAGTGTTTGGGATCTTGTAAACAATACCATAGCTACTGTCACAGACTTGGGCAATGCTTTAACTTTGAAAATTGACCGATTTGTTGGTAAGCCACTATATGTTTTATGTATATGTTACTCGAATATATCTGATACATTTTAATAATGTAACATAATTAAAGTTGAATCATTAAATGTAATCAAAATTAATTGTTGGAGCATACAGTAAATGGTGAAGCAGTATACATGATCACCCTCTCACTGTTTCAAACAAATGCTTTGAATCTTACCAGGGGCAATATCATGGACCCCAATCTGAGCTCTTCAGCTCGAGAATAGGTTTTTATGCTGCCCTCTTTGGGGCACTGGGATTAGGCGATCTCATACTAGTTTTCACAGTTGTAATTATGGTCCTCCAAACGAAACATTGGGGACTTCGGTATGTTTTTATTTCCCTGATGTGTACGTGATTTGGTGTAACTGATCCAGAATTGTCGGTCATACATGTCTGCTGAAATAACTGTCAGAAGAAAAAGGACACTGGTAATGAACAAAGTTGTTTTAATAATGCAAGAAAATTCACAAACCACCTGCAAGAAGACGGATGGGTAACTCTTTCTGATAAGGGTAAATAAACTACAATTTACAAATGCAGTAGTTAACATGAACGAATAATGAAGAATGATATGAACAAACAGTTAATAATGATAACCCTTAATTGATTAATGATTTACAAATGCATTAACTAACAATGTGAAGTGTCATTTGTTCATGTTGAGACGGAACATTAACTTATGTCGTTAGTTAGTGATTATTAATATATGATAATTCATCACTTTACTTAAGGGGACACAAAATAATTAACTAATGGTGAAGTATCAGTTATAAAGGGTTTATAGCTACTCGTATATGTCATTTGATAGTGTTTTTAAGGTAGGATAATTCATCACTTTATGTAAAGGGACATAAAATTATTAACTAATGGTGAGGTATCCTTTAGTAATGCTTTATTCCTGCTGTTATATACAGTTGTTATACAGTGGGCCAAAAGAGTATGAACTAATGGTTTGGTGTTAGAATACTAGTGATAGAACATAATCCTCCTTTAAAGAAGGACAGGATTGATTAAGTGTAGGCTATAAAATCAATTTGTAAAACAATGGAAACATGGACCTCATGAAAGAAGAGATGAGTTATGCATTTTCAGTTGAAGTAAAAACAGGCACGTATTATGCAAAAAAATAAACAGTAACATGAATCAGTCACTCAAGACATCAGACATTTCACCAAGTTCTTATACAGCAGTAATGTACTTATGTGTAAAACACCTTCATGTTCAGCAAGTATAGCAAATTCTGGTCAAAGGATGAGACAATTGCAAATTACCTTAATGTTAACACGAATATAACATGGCTGAGCAAGCTAGCAAAGTGCTAACCGGAACTAACAAACACTCGACTGGAGCTAGCATACAGCTAATTGGAGCCAGCTAACAGGAACTAAGCCTAATGTAAGGATTAGGATCTAATCGCTAACCCTTACAGTGCAACAATTGCAAAGTTCCTAAACAATACAATTACAAAATTAAATTATATTAATCCTAGGAAAAGTCAGGAGTGTTGTTCATAGAAAATAGAATGTTCATATAGGACTGTAACAAATATGTTTTTTTCAAAGGAAGGCACCACCATGGCATTTTACATTCAATATGTGCTTTCTGTCTAGTTCATACTTATAAAATTACTATGCTTTCCAACTCTCTACATACACATTAACAGGCATGTATCAAAATGTCAGGTCTATTTTTGCACATTTCCACCTGGAAAACAGGTGAAATTATGAGAAAGAAAACATGGTTTTGCCTTCAAGAGTTACCAGAACGCTCAGGTGTTTGTTTTGATCGTATTGTGTCCCAGCGCAACGTGACCACATCTCTCTTCCCCCTACTGGCCAACCGTTGTAAGTGTCCTTAAATATACAGCTCTGGAAACAAGATACCTGGAAAGCCTAGTTTAGCCAGCCCACAATTGAAAGTGTTGCCCTCAAGATTCGAACCTGGCTCGCCCATGTGAAAACTGTGTCGTTAACCACTACACCATCGAGTTGTACATTCAATGGCTATCAATATAGCCTCTTGCATCTTCCCTGAACAAATCTTCTTTTGCTACTTGCCGTTCAACTGACTAACGTTTCTTACTAAGTTTACCTCCACCACAAATAGTGTCTATGAGTTGTATTGCGTTTGCCACTGGGCGTTTTAACAGCGTAATTAATGTCCTTGTTGTTGTGGTGTCAACTACTTGCAAATCAGCAAAACTAGCAAACTCTATATCCTGTATCATATTGCACTGACTCATAGGTTAAACTCTAGATTCAGTATAGTATAAATCTGAGTCACTGGCCAAACTTTATATAATATAATTTAACCATGACTCATTGGCCAAACTCAATATACTATATAATATGACACTGAGTCACTGGCCAAACTCTACATAAAATATAATGTGTCTCTGAATAGTCCTTTGTTGAGGGATATTCCATGTGTATGTAGTTGTTGTTTGCAGTCTAACATGTTACATGCTTTTCCAGGTTGAAGATTAATTTGAAGGGTATAATTTCTTCATAGCCCACTAATCAGGTGAGGTCTACCTGCAAGGTAGTTGACACGACCTATTAACACATCACTGTACTGAATGGCGGTTCTATTCTAAATGTTCCCATCCCATCTGAAAGCTCATTAGTTCCCCTTTTCCACTGTTACACTACACTTTGTTGTTGTCTTTCTGTTCCAGTGGTTTACTGTGTATGATGTCAGGTCAGGTCATGTTCACCTGGTTCTGGAGAGGATTCCTACAGCACTAGAGCCAGACATACTAGATCAGTCGGATCATGCCATGGGTAATATTCAAATGTATATTATTGTCTATATTAGAAATATTGTCTATATTTTGAAAGCACAGAATCTCAATGGAGCAGAAATGAATATTTCCATCTGTGACCTTTAAATGCCCCTCAGCCGTCCCAGTTCCAGAGCAGACAGTCATTCAGCACCAAGGCTGTCCCCTCCATGGCCTTACGGTTTGTGTTAGTGGAGAGGTGAGAGGGCCTACCAGTGAGTCTGAAATGATCTACCTCCTATGTTTGAAGGGGGTTTCAGTGTGGGATATGCATGTTATATTTAGAGGACTACTAATTTCAATGTTATGCTTTAAATGTTTTTATTCTAGCTGAAGATGAGTGGGAAGGAGCCAAAAGTAAGAGTTGGACTTGTCGGAGGGGGGACCTCCTGTAAAACGACACAACCTATAAGGTCTATAAAAAGATGTGCTTTGTTCAGACTATGATATGGTATTTTCAGTTGTCAACCCATAATTTCTGTCACTGTAAAGGCGTGTGATCGCACCACATCCCCCTAGTGGGACAAGGCTTTCTATTTCCTGGTTCATGAAGTTAGTGTGTGTACAGTATATTTAAAGGCACAAGTGTGCTTGGTTTATGACCAATATATCGCTGCTAAGAGCTGTTCTTACGCACAACACATTGTGGAGTGCCAGGACACAGCGCGTAGCCATGGTACATTGGCAATATACCACAAACCCCTGAGACGCCTTATTGCCAATGCAATTAGCGGAGTAAAAGTAATGTGATTTTATACCCTCAGTATATGGGTTCTTATACAGTGATGGAATATTATTTGATCCCCTGCCGATTTGTATGTATGTTTACCCATTGACAAAGAAATGATCAGTTTATAATTTTAATGGTTGGTTTATTTGAACAGCGAGAGTCAGAATAACAACAACAAAAATCCAGAAAAATTTTATAAATTGATTTGCATTTTAATGAGTGAAATAAGTATTCGAAACCTCTATAAAACATGACTTAGAACGTTGTGGCAAAACCCTTGTTGGCAATCACAGAGGTCAGATGTTTCTTGTAGATGGCCACCAGGTTTGCACACATCTCAGGAGGAATTTTGTCCCACTCCTCTTTGTAGATCTTCTCCAAGTCATTAAGGTTTTGAGACTGACGTTTGGCAACTCCAACCTTCAGCTCCCTCCATTGATTTTCTATGGGATTATGGTCTGGAGACTAGCTAGGACACTACAGGACCTCAATGTGCTTCTTCATGAGCCACTCCTTTGTTGCCTTGGCTGTGTGTTTTAGGTCATTGTCATGCTGGAATACCCACCCATGACCAATTTTCAATGCCCTGGCTGAGAAAAGGAGGTTCTCACCCAAGATTTGGCAGTACATGGCCCTGTCCATCGTCCAAATGATGCAGTGAAGTTGTCCTGTCCCCTTAGCACCCTCAAAGCATAATGTTTACCCCTCCATGTTTGACGGTGGGATTGGTGTTCTTGGGATCAAAGGAAGCATTCCTCCTCCTACAGATGATGACAAAGAGCTTGATTTTGGTCTCATCTGAACACAAGACATTCATCCAGTTCTCCTCTGAATCATTCAGATGTTTATTGTCACACTTCAGACGGATGTGTACATGTGCTTTCTTGAGCAGGGGAATTTTGCTGCAGGATTTCAGTCCTTCGCGGTTTAGTGTGTTGCCAATTGTTTTCTTGACGACTATGGTCCCAGATGCCTTGAGATCATTGAAAATATCCTCCTGTGTAGTTCTGGGCTGATTCCTCTACTGTTCTCATGATCATTGCAACTCCACAAGGTGATATCTTGCCTGGGGCCCAAGCTGCTTGGTGATGTTCTTGTAGCCCATTCCAGTCTTGTGTTGGTCTAAAATCGTGTTCCTGACATCCTTGGACAGCTCGTTGGTCTTGACCATGGTGGAGACTGATTGATTGATTGCTTCTGGGGCCTGGTGTCGTTCATACAGGTAACAAGCTGACATTAAGAGCACTCCCTTTAAAGGGCTACATACCAAAACGATTATAGCCTAACAGTCTACTAATAATTCCGTAATAATAAAGGTGTGCTATGAGCTTTTGCTAAAGATAGACTCCTGAAAATGACTACAATAACAAACTTCTAAATATGACTACAACACAGTGTGTTGGGAGGTCTCTTTAACGAAGACAAACTCAAATACCTTCTGGAGATATGGGTATTTATCCTAAAATCCGACATATCTAAAACACTCTCCCAAATAGTCATTAGCATTACTTTACCTTGGCAAACACAATAAACACAAAGGACAGGAACTGTCCCACTTAATGCAAAATGATTGAATGGACAATCATTAACAAGGACAATCATTTCTACAATGTTCTTGTGAAGTTTGATGTATGCCCCGTACAGTACAATAAATCATATGAGCCTTTTCTTCCCCTTAGTGGGAAACACTACAGATAAATGTCCACAATATCATGCATTTAGTTACACTCCAGTTTGCTCAGAGTTTCACACCTCTCTAGGTGAGCTCAGGAGGGTAGGGCTGATGGCCCACACCTGGTGTTCCAGATCTTTAGAGATGCAAATGTTATGTAGAACCCCTTATTAACATCACCAAGGGTGTGTTGAAGACTTTGTGGAGTTTTAAACCAGCTCCGCAGTCGCCTGCACTTGCTCTGTTATCATTAAAAAACCTAAACTCTTAGTCTCTGCCTATTCTTGAGTCCAAACCAGACCTGACATAACACGAACATTGGCTTCCCTCTGATTTTTCTTTGTTCCCCTGTTCTCCCTCGTCTGTCATAAGAAACTTCTTCGGTTTGCTCTTCAGCTGTAAGGGGTGTATTGTGTGCTGGGCAATCTCTTCCTCCACAAGGAGCCTCTGGTTAGCCTCCTGGATCTCGTTGTTAGGGAGGATTTTAACTTTATAGGTCACATCCGCATCTACATACTCGTTCTCATTCATTTCAATGTCTAGATTCTCACACTCAGCAATGATCTAAGGTTCTGGACCATGCTCTATGATGGGGTCTGGGACAGGGCACTCATCATGAAGCCAGGATTTTGGTTGTAGGTCTGGCATGTACCTTGGCTTGCAAATGATCATCCAGGTCACGGGGGCAGCCTCAGCCGACTCCAACCTTTTTGGGACTCTAATCTCATCCTGCCTTACTCTCTCTAAGTCTTTCTGTTTTTGTTCCTCCATCATTTTCTTCTTACCCTTTCTACTTGGTGATTTTGGTCTGTTTCTTTCCCTCACTATCTTTCTCTAGATCTCCCAGGTTCTCTTATCTCTGTCTGACTGTTCTTCTATGTCAGTCTTTCAGTCTTTTACTGTTTAGTGTCTGTATCTTTGTAAATTCTCTCTGTTGCTCTGCTTTTCTCTGCCTGTCAGTATATCTATCAATCTCCTGCCTCCTAGTTTTCTCTCTTTCTCTGTTCCTTAGTATCTCCCTGTCCTTAAAAAATACACACCCTTCACTTATGAATGCATCTATGATACAAAGACTATAAAGACAATCCATATATTTAACACCAATATCATGCAACAACCACAACACAATTTACAGAAACTATAAAATCTGGCTTACCTGCTCTAGCAGGGACATCCTGTCCCCCTGTCCTCTCATCATTCTCCATCGCTCGCTGAAACTGAGCTTCCATCTCTCTGTCAGCCACTTTCCGTACATTAAAATGGAAGATACTTTATCAGCAATAAGATAATGTATGGTTTCAGGCAACAGCTACGGTTATGAAGAACAACGAAAGTAATAACTCTCACTGTTATCATTGCTTCTACCACCACACTGACATTTTCGTTATGTAGAAGACGCTCTTATCCAGAGAGATTCCTGTGCATGCATTTTTCATATATTTAAATAAAGGGTTATAATCTTACCTGCTCTCTCATTTTCTCAAACTGCTCATCTCTTTCCCAACAGGCTTTCTTCATTCGGCTAGTCCTCGGTGGTCTCTCATAGACACTTAGTTTAACTTCTTCCCTGCATTGATACTTGAAGTGTTCCATCTCAGTGTTCTTCTTGTTCTCCATGTCAAGCAGGGCCTTGTTCAGTCTCTCCTCACACTCCCCTCAATCTTCTCTCTTAAAGTATCCTCAAACTTTATTGCAATCTTACGAAGTTTTGCTAATTGTCTTTCTTCTGTCATCTTTTTGTCTTACTCCAACTCTTTCCTTCTCCCATCTCCAGCTGGACCTTCTTCTTGGACCTCTATCTCCGGGTCTCCAATGTAAACTGTGCTGCTTCAGTGTCAGCTACTTTTCCTCCTCTAAGTAGCGGAGCTCATCTCTCAACCTCTTTATCTCACTTTCCATGCCTTGGTGAAGAGGGTTCCTTCTCATCACATCCATGCCTTGGTGGAGAGGGTTCTTTCTCATCACATCCATGCCTTGGTGGAGAGGGTTCTTTCTCATCACATCCATGCCTTGGTGGAGAGGGTTCTTTCTCATCACATCCATGCCTTGGTGGAGAGGGTTCTTTCTCATCACATCCATGCCTTGGTGGAGAGGGTTCTTTCTCATCACATCCATGCC